>JAODTR010091782.1:0-13927 GCA_025399935.1 Amblyopsis rosae | reverse complement strand
CTTCTCCCAAAAAGAATGGAATCGAAATCGGGAATCGATAAGAACCGGAATCGATAAGCAGAATCGGAATCGGAACCGGAATCGTTTAAATTCAAACGATACCCAACCCTAGTCGTAGCCTCACGTCAACACAGCTATGTGGAAGTCGGGGCGGGGTGGGCAGTGGCTTGTTAAATTTAAAGCTATAGTCACTGAAATCAGACAGTTATCTAAAGAGTTGTTGTATAATGTGCTATTCCACATAACCTATGTGGTATTTTTACCTAAGCTTATCAACTACATTGCATTGAGAAGTCAAGGAACTGTGTCAACAAGTGAACAGGAGCATGAAATGAGTCCTTTAATCATGTTAAGGAAATACATGAATTTGAATGTAAATCATGGCTGCACTACATTACATTTTTCAGGTTATGTCCAATATATCTTGATGGAAAAAACACTAAAATCACTTCATTTAACATTTGAATAGGAATTTATTTGTACATTCTTAAAATTTGAACATTTGCAGCAGATACTCGTATTTTTATATTTTTAAAATAGCATTTTGAAATTCCTTATACGTCATCTGCCCATTTAAGGAAATGAAAGTAACGTAATCACCATTAAGCATCATATACTGTATAAGAATGTTTCTGTTACTCATGCCACTCAGCTCTTCTGAGGCTGAGACTCGATGTAACGATTAATTCTGTGCAGCCAACAACACAGCAGTGTGTGCCCTTACCTTGATTCATGGTCTAATGCAAGCGGGTCCAGTGCATGCATGTTTGCAAATCATTCTCAAGCTGTGAATTGAGCTTTTGATTGGTGGGTGGGGGGGTATAGTTCTAATGAGGGGTTATTGACGTCACAAGGCCAGCAAAATCTAAACGGCTTACTGAACCACATGTTTTAGACATAGGCAGTAATAAACTGGCTGTATTATTTCAGTATTTTTGGATTGGTACTCCAGGAACAGAATTGTAACACTGAAAACTGAAAGTGATATTTTCATAATGTATTTTATGTTTGAACCAGTGTGCTAGTTTCCCACAAGATTCTCACCAGACAATAAATATTTCAACTGGTAGTGTGTTCCCAGTATACTGTACAGTGCCCGTGTGTTAGAACATGAGGATTTGAGCAACCAGCAAATACATCTGCAAAACCTTTCTATGAATGAATAAATACAAATTGTCTTACACAGGTGGTTCTCTAGACGTGTACAGAGGAATTCCAGAACATGTGCTGGCTAGGATTGCAGTGGCGGTATGTACTGTACAGTATGTTGACTTGATCAATTGCATTTTTATAAATATAGAGCTGTTAATAATATTATTTCTTTCAGTGGTCATTATTCAGTCATTGTCATTAAATTCAGTAAATCTGTTTCCATTTTGCTCAGAAACTACATCTTCTAACGTTTTAGGGGGAACCATTTTACCTTCCCCTTGTCTCTGATTGTAGTTGAGTTAGAACCAGCATCATTAGATGGAGGTGGCCTTGGCTTCTTTTTTGACTTTCATTACCCTCCTCCTTCCTCACACTGCTCGTTCCTTTGTCTCCCCTCCTTTAACTTTGTCCGTAATCAAACACTGACAGCTATTTAGTCAGTGTTAATTCTAACTCACAGCTTTCCCTCGCTTCCACCGTCACATGTGTTAATTATCGCAGAAGGCAGGGCACCGAGGAGATGCCTGCGCTCACTGACGTCTTTTGAGGCAGCATGTGTTCAGTGGGCTCTGTTTGGAGGATCATTTGGGACTATAATCAAAAGCACTGAGGTTTTGTGTTTGCTTAATATCTGCTAGTGGGTATTGTTAGTGAAAGGGAACCAGGGAGCCACAGGCCATATTCGTCTTTGCTAATGTATTTAACCACTACTGCATAATATTCACACAAAATAAAATACTTTAATAATACATTTTACATCAAATAGATGGTGTCATTACCTTTCAGATATCATAGTGTTTGTTATACATTAATCTCTGTAGAGTATTTAAAGAACATAACATATTAGAGTGCTAATTGTCATTGGTTGTTAAATTCAACCAGTTTAATTTGTATTTTCATATTTGAGATCAAAGGTCTCTGCGATTGTACGGCAGAGAAATATGAATGATTTGACTTTGCATAACCTGTCTCATACAACTGCGAATATATACAAAACATTAAAAATTACAAACAGAGGAGCCATGGCGGAATGGATTCTGCCTCTTTTTATTCTATTCTACAGTTAGCTTGCTTTGCATTGCATACAACATTTTGGTTTTGGTTACATTTAATGCACTGTCTAGTGACTGTCTGTCTAGTCATCTTCATGTCATGGTCATCTTGACGATTGTGCAATTGGCAAAATAAATGCATTGCCCAAGGTGGAACCTAATACATTTCTAGGATTGGTTCAGAGCATTTTTGGAGCTGACATTACATTATATAGCCTATTAGCCCAATACATTACAGTGAATAAATAACTGTAATAATGTCCATATTAATGTTCACTCCTTAAAGGTATAGCCATCTATTGCAAGCTAATTGTAAGCTACTGTAACACACTTTTTGTCAAATTCACCAAATATTGCATTTTGCTATCTTACCGTTCTCTATGCGATTCCAATACATCTACACAGTTTAAATAGGAACATAAACAAAGTGGGGAACACCGCTCACATCAACAAAGCTGTAGTACTACGCTTTGCTTCACAATGCGTTTCAATGTGTGGCGGCGGCGCTGTGGAGGGATATTGTTTTGATTTGAGCTAGCCAGCATTCCTTGGCTTTAAATGGCTTTCACCATTCTAAATAAACATAGCCAGACACATTTCACTGACCTGCTCTGTTCGAGCTGGCTTTGTGTGCTGGTGTAATGAACACATTTGGCCTGCCTGTTGTGCCCCCAGGTAGTGAAAGGACTGACGTATCTGTGGAGCCTGAAGATACTTCACAGGGGTGAGCGAGGGAGCGGGCACGGTTTTAACTTCTAAAAAGAGCCACGTTGATGAAGACAAGCTGCAGAGTGCTGACGCAGCTTTTCTCTGTCTCGGCAGATGTCAAGCCCTCCAATATGCTGGTGAACACTCGAGGACAGGTCAAGCTCTGCGACTTTGGTGTCAGCACGCAGGTACACTACTCTTTGTCTAATGTGTGTGAGTAAATTATAGTCACTGACTTGCTCTGTCCTACTTGCAGTGTGTGTGTGTGTATGTTCTGCCCCGTTTGTGTGGGCAAGTAAATAATGTTCTGTCCTGCCCTCGCCTGAGTGTGTATGGCCGTGCATGCGCGCACGTGGCCAAGCTGTCAATCTCCACATTCATTCTTAACTCATGACAGCAGAGTGCTCCCTAGAGACCCCCCCCCCCCCCACACACACACACACACACATTCATTGTTCTGCAGCCTCTGAAGAAATTCACCAGATAATTATGAGTCGCACACCCAACGCTAAGGGCTCATTGATATGTATTCGATGGCTGTGAGGGAAAGCGTGGGCTACACACAATAAGTCATTGTGTGTATGCACAAACCTGTACGTGCACGTGTGTGTGAGGATTGGGAGGGGGGGGGGGTTGCAATCGTGTTTGTGATGTAATCACCAGGGAAGGACCTTTGACCTTCCATATAAAATACAGAGGTCTGGAATAGCAAGCTAGAAATGTCTATCTTTCTCTCTCTTCGTTCTATCATCATAAAACACTGAACATAATGAGCCTTCTCTTGTGTCAATATTTATGTCTGGCTTTCATTTGCAGTTGGTGAATTCTATTGCCAAAACATACGTGGGAACCAATGCGTACATGGCAGTAAGTTTTCCGATTTCAACTTCAGTCTCTGTTAAGATATTGTCATAACTAAGGGGCCCTTAATTGGATACTATATGCTCTGTCTTCAACAGCCAGAACGGATATCAGGGGAGCAGTATGGCATCCATGCAGATGTCTGGAGTGTGGGAATCTCATTCATGGAGGTACTATTCATTATCTACATAACATGTCTGTTGGAGGTTCTTGAAATAGTTGTCAAAGTTAATTTAGCTATATAGATATGTACTGTATATGCACTAGCATTCAAATGTTGTGGTCACTTAGAAATGTCCCTGTTTTTTTAAAGGAATCACATTTTTAAATTTAAAGAACATCTTAATCAGAAATAGCGTAGTTGTAAATGCAACATCAACATTTGCAAGTTACTGTAGATTAGAGATTACTGTAAATTACAGGCTCAATATTTGGCCAGAAACAAAATAACTCTCTTCTATAACTCATCAGTTTTCTGATAAATTAAGTCTTTTCCATTGGAGAAATTGACAAGAAAACACCAGTCAAGTGTCATTCACAGGGTGTCATGGCCTTCTTTCTTTGAGATCCCTTTCACCCTGTATAAATCTCCCACATTACCACCACCAAGCACCCCCAGACATCACATTGTCTCCACCATGCTTGACAGATGCCGTCAAGCACTCCTCCACATCTTTTCCATTTAGTCTCTCACAAATGTTTTTTTTGTGAACTTGAACACCTTGAATTTATATTAGTCTATCCATAAATATTGCAATCTTCATCTGTCCAGAGTCTATGTTTTCTTACCCATCTTAATTTATCTTTTTGTCATCTTGTTATTTTTTTTAATCCAGTCTCAGATATGAGTTTCTCAAACTAGACATTCTAATGTACTTGTCCTCTTGCTCAGCTTATGCATCGATCATGGCATTCCACATCTTTTTGTTCTGGCTAGTGCCAGTTTGCACTGTTCTGAGAAGGGAGCGCACACCATTGTATGAGATCTTTTCAGAAAAATATAGGTCAGTTTCAGAAGCAAGTTCTCTTGATCCTGTAATCAAAGCCACAAATGCTGATGCTCCAGATACTCAAAATTTCTAAAGAATTCAGAAATCACTTTTCAGATGAACATGCAGAACTGCAAAAGGGTTTTGTAATTATCAGTTTGCCTTTGATTAATCTCTAAACAAACTTCCAAAGTTCCAAACACATTTTTGCATACGGTATACAGAATCTGTAGTATACAGCGGCAAGATATTGGTCCGTTTGCAGTAGTAGTGTCCTATCACTTCCGTGTGACGTTTTAATGAGGAAGAACAATTACCCAAAATGCAATGTTTGAAAGGGGAGAGAGGGAGACTATATCATTGTCGCATCTAAGTAGAAAATCTGACAAAACTAATACCAGCGTGATAGCAGGATATCCGCTGTTGGGAAATATACCAATAGTATTGGACCTTTACCCCAGAGGGTTAAAAGCAGTCAATCTCCAGAACGCTTCCTAGCTTCAAGCCCAAATCATAACAAACTTCCTCAGGAGCTCTACCACACACATGGATTCACCAATTTGTTTGGGTTCCTATTTACAGAGACAGGGCTGTGTAGAATTATAATTTTGCATGCACAGGATGGTAAAAATACAAATAATGCTGTGTGTGTATATGTATGTGTGTATGTATATGTGTGTGTATATATATATTAGGAAAAAAATGCAAAAAGTGTATTAACTTATAATTGCAGATTGTACATTTAATTGCTGTAAAACGAAGTAGCCGCTGGGTTTCAATGCCTTTGATAAACTTGGATTAGCTAACACAGCCTGCCATTGGAACACAGGAGCTATTATTGCTGAAAATTGATGTCTGTACGGGCGTATGTAGACATTCCATTAGAAATCAGCTATAGTACAATAGCTCCTGCTATGTCAGTTGTTGATATGTAAACATTATAACAAAAGTAATCAAGCAAGTTGCTATGTTATTACAGGTGCAGCACATATAGCACATACAGCACATATAAAACTCAAGGGACTGCTTGAGTTTTATATGTGCTGGATTGATATCTTCCATAGCAAAATGTTTACTGGAGTACCTAATAGTCTTACTAATATTAATACTGGAGTACAATAGTAATTGTCTTATCCAGTGGAAATCTGTTCCCGTTTCCAAAACAGGCAAGTTTGCAACGCACAAATTAATCACACGTAGGTGTGATAATACCATTAGTTTTTCTTAGGGATGAATCCTTATTAGGGCATGAACACCTGACAAGTGATATATACGACTTCCCATAGTAATTTAAAACAGCATAGGTTACTATGCTAGGCTATTTTATGTTATTTTAATGGACAAAAAATGTGCTTTTCTTTCAAATACAAGGACATTTCTTTGTGATCTGAGACATTTATATATACTGTATTGTGTGTGCGCATGTGTGTGATATACAGTACTATACATCACACACATTTACGGAAAATTTGTCTTGTCAATTATTCTAGTTTTAAATCCAGCTAATGCATTGCTACCTTAAAGCAAACATTAAAATGAAATTATTCCAAGTAATTATAAGGACAAATAATGTATAGTTAAATGGCGAACAAATCAATAATATTTAAAATAAATTGTGCTTTATAATTTAGCTCTTACTAAATACTGCGATAGAAGGTGTGTGTATTTGTGTATTTGTGTGTTTGCCACAACTCTCCCAAGAGCCCTGATACACTGGACTGCTGACAGCCTACATTTTCAAATAACATTTAATTTCAGTATTACACTTGCCAGGTCTCTTGTCCCCCTACTTGACACTATTGATTCTCCATCTGTTTCTGTCCACGTTCGCCCGTTGAGTTTGACAAATGATTTGAGCTCCTGCCCTAGCGTCGATGTCAATACTGTTTAATATGATTACAATTATAACAATAACCGATCGTTCAGGGAAAGCGACACATCAGAATTATCGACATGATCTTTTGTCTGATAAAGATGAAGTTGTCTCACAGCTAGACCTGGGGCCCTTTTTTCATCGTCTCCACCCATAGTGGTGTGCATTAAGATAAATGAAATGGCTTTAAATCCCACCTAATTTGGATTAATCTTCAGTGTACCATTTAGTCTATTTATGTTCAAGGCAATGCTGTGAGGGTTTTGACGTTTTAATAACGTAATGCTGTCAATAAGCTGCCCTTGAACAGGATAAAAGATGCACGTCCAAAGGGAATTGCCAAATGTCAGGGAAAAGATATCACCCCCACACAAAAATAAAATAAATGTAGAATCTCTTCCTGCCGTTTACCTGTCTGTTTGAATCTCAGCAGGAACGATGGTACGGGGTTATTAACTAATATATTATGTTTGATGAGGAAGTAGTTTCACCTTCTCATTGTCCCAATAGGTTGAAATGGAAAATAATGTATTATCCATCATTGTGACAGGGTTTGACACTAGTGGTAGCCTAACTGTTAACTTCTCTTTACGCAGTTGGCGCTAGGCATGTTCCCTTATCCACAGGTGAGTCCCATTATTTTTTTTAAAGTAAATAGTCTAACATAGTTTTCACAGTTTTTTTTCACAATTTCTCATATACATTTTTTGTAAATTTTTTTTAAATATTGCCTTTGCTGGAAAAAGGTTATTGTCATGCTAACTGGTGTTATGCTGATTTGGTTTTTAGCTGTAAGATGTATTTTTTTTCTAATACAAATATAAGATCTAAAGGAGTTAGAGACAACAGTAATAAAAAGTATATTGGTAATGCTTGACTACATATTGTAGGTTAGCCAGATTTTGGAACTGGTAAATTCAAATACCTTTTGAATACTGTTAACTGTCCTAAGCGCCCATTTGAACAGAAACTAAAAATAACTGAATGTCTACTTCTTCATGCTCAAGGTCACAATCCAATTTATGCCTTTATGCTATTAATTAAGAATGTCAGACCTGCTACATTAATTAAATAACAACTAATCTTCCATAAAATTTGAACTTATCAACATTTATATTTTGCTTAAAATTTTTTTTATTCTCTGATTATTATAGCCTGTGAGAGACCAAAATATTTTTTTCACCTACAGTACTAAAATTAATTGGCTGAGTTTAAATATTCTTGAAATTCAATAGCTGTGACTAAATACCGGTACAATCCTTTAATATTATGCGTTCATAAATAACATTATACATCTACTTTCAGTAATATGTAATTGCTGACTGCAGAAATTCTCAATCCCATGAACTCTTCATTAGGATTTTAAGATTAAGTGTTTAACTCGGTAATCCCTAAATGAGCAATCTTAATCTGGTTACTTTACCTCCTGGCTAGCTGCCTTCACAGGATGTCCTCTAGCTGCAATTAACTATTCACTTGTCAGATTATATTCCATTGAGGGTTTGTTTTACAGAGAACTGCGGCTTGTAGGCTTCAGTGGCAAGATTCATTTAGAGAATTGCCTGGTTTTCTGCATTAGTTGCTCATAAAATGTGATCTGATCTTCAGATATAATGTGTTTAACACAAGTATCATAATCAGTCATGTCTTTAATAAACACGCGTATTAAACACACCCATTTGTAGTGCTTCGAGTAAAAATAAACCATTGAATTTAATAACTTGGGAAACCTCTTTTGGCAGCAATTATCTTAAACAAGCTCTTCTGGTAGCTGCTGCTCAGACTTGACAATTGTCAGGAGGCATTTTGGACCATTCTTGCTTAGACATTTTCTTGTAGATGTACTTTGATATTTCGTGTCATCTTCCCCCATGCATTACTGAGCTAAATCCACAACATGTTTAATATTGGCATTGAAACACTTTTTAAAGTAACCATCCAAAATATGCGTTGATGTTTTATTGTTTATTCTGATGATCTTTATCAATGACAATCTCTAATTTGTTTGTTTCATGTCATCTTTTTTCCAGTGCGTGTTTTTATATATTAAGATGGAGAACTTTTTCAATGTCAGGTCACTGTCTCTGTTGTAGTGTGGAACGGGATGGGTTTAGATAGAATGGTGTAAGAAATGTTTAACAGTGATGTGAATATCAGCAGGACACTAAGCCCCACACCCTTTCCAATAATTGTGATATCAGAGTTAAATTGTATTTTAAATACATCCATCCATTGTCATCCGCTTATCCGGAGTCGGGTCGCGGGGTGTATTTTAAATGTGTATTAGAATTTTAATGTTTCCATGTTAGTTTCAGTAGACTATTTCGAGGAACAGTGACCATGTTGTAGAATTGACTGAACACCATTACATAAAGAACCATATTAAAGCCCTTATTATTTTAAAGTTCTGACCTTGTTACTCAAGTTAATGACCTTATGTTTTGCGAGCCTGCACACTTTTAGTTACAATGTTTTTGCTACATTGTAGTACAATTAAATGGTTTTCTCATTTTCCTTGCTACCGAATAGAAAATGGGAGGCCAAAATATTTAATTGATTAATTTTTTTATTGTTTGGGAGGCCAAAAGCTGTAGGCTATAGGGACAGAGCGCAACACGTCATACTCTGATAACCATACCCACCGGGACGGAAACAGTTCTCAACAATCCATTGACTTTGCATTGCATTAAGGTAAGCTAACGTCATTTCTGAAAACTTCTCAAAACTGAAAACTTCCTAAAAGCTGTTGTGTAACAGGATGCACTACCCACAAGGTAAACAATCAACAACACATTTTTCATAACCTGTCGAACAGGAAAAAGTATCAGAGGAGAAAAGGAGACCAAACTACATACAGGCAATAGAGACACACTACCAGTGTTTTGACTATTTTTGCTGCCTTGTCGAAAAATGCTACCGTAGCGCTGACCTATCAAAAACTGCTACATTATGTTTTTAGTGTTCCCACTAAACTCTCACAATATAATGTGATTTAAAAAAAAAAGCTCTTATTTTTGTATACATTGCACATATAGCTAGCTTTATGACTACATACGGTACTCTTTTGGAAATTAGCATTGGGAATTACAAATATTCCCAAACGATCTTTTTGTTGTTGGTAATGGTGTGAATTGGTTAACATTATTTCACCATGCTAAATCATTATTTTGTCACGCTATGCTACACGTAGGCATCTTAAGTATTAGGATCTCACAGTTGACCTATTTTTCTGTGATAATGTCCCATCATGCCTGACGCCTTGTTGCCCGTTGTGTGCTTTTCTGTCCTCAAAACCTTGATTTTTCGGTTTGACAGGTAATGCAAACTCAGTTCTGGGTTCTTTACCTTATGGGTAGTGCATCCAACAGCTTTTAGGTATGTACAAACAGCACGACTCCGCGGCTTGCGCTGAAAAGTTGAGTTTATTTTAACTTTTATACGCATCGAAAAAACGCAGAAAAAAACGCGAAGCGCAGCGCCATAAAAAAGTGCATGCCAGTTGCGCTGTACTATAGGTTTTGGGCTGGACGATATGGACCGAAAATCATATCCCGAAATATTTAGGTTGAATATCGGTATTTTCTATAAAGTGGGTTAAATGTTCAGGAGGAGAAAAAACATCAAACCCGACGGAAATGTGACATTTATTTGGATTTTTACAGACTTAATTGTAGTTGTACATAGTTAAATCCATAGCATGAGAGGTTGTGAACATCGCAGCTGTAATGACAGTTTAATAAATTTAATCCACATTTTTTTTTATTCAAGTGTACCTTGTCTTACTAGCTGGTTACCTGTACCTGTTTGTCAGAAACTGAAATTGAACATGTGACTCAGTATCTGCTCTCTCATGGTCTACTTTGAAAAAAGGTGTGAATATAACTATATCAATTAGGGGTGTAACGATTTTGAAACCGAAACTGCGATACAAATGTCCACGGATTCGTGTCGCAGGTCTGAAGTTCAGTTCAGAACTGCGGTCCGCACACAGACACACACAGACACACACCCAACCTGCTACAGATGGAGCCTGTTGAGCTCTCATATACGTTTCTACTGTAATTACTGCAAACAAAACAATGTGGAATAATATCACACTGCATTTAGAAACATCAATGCGTATGTGTGTCATTTTGCTGAGAAATGACAAGACGCGCAGCACACACAAATACTGTGGGTTAAGCATGAAGCAGCAGTTACCTTTCTTGGGTGTCTCTTTCATGAAACCTATCTGAAGTGTGTCAATAAAATAACCATAATGTCGCCAAGGTATGAAAACTGTCCAAAACTTTCACAGGTCTGTTTTGCCATCATGTGGTTCCAAACTGTTTGTTCGTCTGTCTGCATTTTGTAACTTGTAGCAATGAAGTTACAGTATTCTTCTTCGTATTCCAAATTGTTTAATTTTAAAAAGGTTTCTATTTTAAACATGTATATAGCAGCAAACAAGGGTTTGGGCAAAAATGACTCCCTAAATCCTGAAGGTTTAATGAAAAAATTTGATATTTTACTAATAAACATTTCTCAGCCTGTGTAGCAGATTAATACATTAAATAAAAAGCATTTGAGATCTGACAGCATTGGCTTTAATAATAAAATGTAATGTGTGTCTAATAGTAAATATACACTTTAAAAAAATCCATGAACATCAACATAAATTTGTCAGAAATGATCATACTTCAATACAATAATAGTATTAAAAAATCCACAATAAATAAATAAAGGTGGAAACATTTTTACTTTGTTTCCCACAATACGGTTCAGTCCGTATAATGTGTTGTCAATGCAATTCAGCCTATCACAATGCATTTAAATGCAAACGTGAATATAAAGATTATCACCTGACCAAATGCAACACAGACATCCCATCCGCCTGTAAAGGGAGATGTAACGTGTACGTCCATAGGGGGTTAAGGATATAGTGGAATATTGTCTTTAGCAGGGTGTTGTAACCCAATCTCATCTTTTTTTTTTTTTTTTTGTGCTGGTGCTACAGCATAGCACGCATGTGTGGGCGGCAACAAGAACAGTGTTCTTGTTTGGCTGAGAAGCTAGTACTAGTGTGCCATCTAGTGGCAGAAAGTATAGAAAAAAGAAGACTATTCTACACAATGTAATCATGGCCAGAATAAAATCCCATATTATATCGCTCAAAGGAAAAAACTATTAAGACGCGATATGAACGTGGGTTTGGTGAACCGTTACACCCCTAATATCTATATAAATGATATTGTGTAATTTTATATATTTTGAAAATATACCGATATAAATTAAATATCGATATATCGCCCAGCCCTAATCTTCTCCCCTCTGCAACCCTCAAACTTCTCTCACAATATTTGCATTTGCATGTAGGCTCTTTTACTATTCGCTATAAATTTAAGACTAATTACAAGTAATTTTACTTTCACATCATTGTATATTAGGGTTATATGGCTTTGTGGGTAGTCTGTTTGCAGATAACCCAGACAATCTCCCTATTTTTCCCAGCCAAATGTTGGCAGAAATGTATACTATGATCTTTTAAAGCTTCTTTTAAAGGATTCTTCAGTGAGTAAGTTGCTTGTTGCTTGTTCAAACATAAAACAATGTAAATACAACCCTTTCTCATAATGAACATGCAGCAGTGTTTTCACACCATGTTAATTAATGTTTGGTGATAGACCAGCACACATGGTGATGCTGTGTGTGTGCGTGCGTGCGTGCATGCGTGCGTGCGTGTGTGTGGTTACAGCAAAGGGCATGTCTCATATTAGAGTGTTGTCACTCTTTCCTCAGGCAGTATCTGTTAACATGTCCATTATGAAGAGTATGATTGCATGTACTAATTAATGGCTTAAAAAAAACATGGTACTAGGCTCTATCACAGTCAGTTTTTCAGATATTTCACAAATACTACATTAAAGATATTATCATTGATCGATTCTGTTTCATTACAATTTTATTTTACACAAAATGTCCTGCTTTTTTCTTAGTATCTAATTATTTGTTTATTGTATTGATAAGTGAATGTTTAGAACTATATATATATGTGTGTGTGTGTATAAACATTTCTCGACTAGTTGTGCAGTAGTTTTTTGTTTAAACTTTTCTTGAAAATTGTCAGACAAACTTGGTCTTCTTTCTTGCTTCACATTATTTGATGCATACAGTGAGTTTTAACTAAATGCCAAATATACCTGCTGCTCCTCTAATAGTGGTGCGGCTTAGCTAATAATTTCATAACAATTGTGCAGTTTTTGATAAAAGCATATAATTTGGTACACTTGTAGAGAACGGCATTCCAACAAAATTTGGATATTGAGCCATCGCAAATTTTTCATATATTGCCTATGGCAACCAATTTTCAAAATGGCAGCCAGTTTTAGATTACATTTCTTATCAGCGATGGAGAAAATATGATATTGCGAGCAGAATTTGTTTAATTTATTTTCTACACACAGTTTTTGGAAATGGACATTTAGATAATACATATAATTCATAAAAAATTCAAAATGGCCGCTATTTTTCAAGATGGCCGCCATGATGTAGGGAAATTGTAATAATGTTGCATAGACTAGTCTGATATGTATGATCTTGGTATCAAATCATACATTTTGTATTATGCCGAATTCGATTTTAGAGCTTTATAAATGATCAGAAGCTTCTTTCTATCTCACAACTCAATATTCAAAAAGTTATCATAGCTGCCCAAACCTAGGGTCTATCGCAAAAGTCTGTTCAGCACTCCTTCACAGCAACCGTAGTACATTCAGTCTGTAGATTGAATGATTACTGCAGTCATTTAATGTTTTATGATATCACTAGAGACATCTAAATAATGTAAGTATTAGTATAAAATGATATAGGCTACTTAGAGGATCAAGGTAAATTCAGGGAACATTTGAAGTGTGTATCTCCACTTCTGAACATTCTGTATTAAGTTAAGTTTGTTTTTATTCCTTTGGCCTATTGCCTATTTAATTAATTTACATTAGAATGAAATGTGCTATTTTTAATGTCTTTGTAGAATTAGTTTGGATGGTGGTCGGTAGCCAGCTCTGCCCCTCTCTTCACCCGAGTGTCCAAAACATGCGGCCTCAGATCAAATGATGCGATCACAAAATCGATCATCGACCTTCGACCTAGGGTGCTCTGGTAACACATACACTTATGAGCATCCTTATGTTCAAACAGGGTGTTTGTTATAGACAGTCCATGACTAGCACAGAAGTTTAACAACAAACGCCCGTTCGGGTTTAGATCCGGGAGGCCGTTCCTCCCAATCACACCTCTCCAGGTGTCTCCATCAT
>JAODTR010091771.1:0-13930 GCA_025399935.1 Amblyopsis rosae | reverse complement strand
CTGGAGTTGTGTACACACGTAAGGGTCAATGTTATGAAAAGAACTTAATTTTGGGTCCAGAGAGATGTTTGACTGATCCATTACAACGTCTGTCCGCAGTCCCCACTCCCCGCGGACTTCCCCGTAGTAAAACTACTAAGGGATATTAAAATCGGAGTGGGTGGTGCCCCGTTGAAATATTAATAATAATATTAATATTAATAATAATAATTATTGTACTTGACCCGCTACATATGGTTTGGCATACTTAAAGAAAGATAAATAAATGAAAATGAAATGTGCATCTAGAATCAGGTGACAGCCACCTTGGTGTTGCTTACGAGGCGTGATGGATGGTGAGAGGCCCTCGCAGTGTGTCGTTTTCACAAGCCTTCCATGGTTGCGATGCAACATGTTGGGATGAAGGTCATATGAAACTGAAGTGTCCAATTTACTCGAGTTAAACAGGACTCTTGTCAACATTACAATGAAAACGCTGAAATGTGTGGAACCGCTAGACCTGAATAGCAGGTGGTTTAATCTTAATATGCACACACAGGTTAAGTCAGCATCAGCCTATGGTTGATATCGTGAACATTTCCGCTCCAAAGAATCTACTTCTAACTTCAGAGTACACAAGTCACTATAAAAACTGATTTTTTTTTTTTCTCGCCTGGTGCATTTGCTAATTTCCGGACTCTCCATGACATCGCTTGCACTGAAATGGGTGTGGGGGCTCAGAAGAGGGGATGCCAGTCTCCTACTGGGCGTAGACCTCTGGTTAATGATGAAAATATTGGACAGCCTTTCCCCACAACTGTCTTGATCGCCTCATCTAGCTCTACCACCATTTCAAAACCTGCTTAACGTCAACATCGTCTTACTAACCGACCCTGATTGGACCGCAAGCAGGGTGGCTGTAAAAACACAATGTGAGTGTGCCTCTGTTAAAAGGGAATTAGAAAATATGATTTGATTGGCTGTACAGTAATACAATTATGTTTATGTTTTATGCTGAATGTTTGGCTTATTCTTCAATACTGTATATCATCCGAATTAGGTTCATTTTTGGAGAATGATCAAACAAAACAGTTCTTTGTAACAGACTCTGTATCTGGTATTGTAGCCTTCATTTTGTTTTTTCTTGCCCATGGACTATTTCCATGCCTATCCTTCTTTTGCTCTGCTATAATGCCAGGAATGACGTGTCTGTGTCCTCCATGTAAAATAACCCTCCTGAGGGCTCGAGTTTGAGAAGAAAGAGAAGCTGAATTCAGTGAACTATTGCGTGGAGCCTAGGGGTGAGACATGCCCCCTGGGCCCAGCCTATCTCTGTGAGATTTACGGGTAGGGGTGGAAAAGAGAGGGGGCTCTTGGCGGGGGTAACAGAGATAGAGAAATCAAGACTTGTCATGAAGAGAGAGAGAGAGAGAGAGAGAGAGAGAGAGAGAGAGAGATGAAGAGCAGGAGAAGACGACAAAAATGTACTCAGAAGGCCCATTTTCCACTGAGCTCAGGACTTAACTTTCACAATGCACCCTATAGGCGCTGTGTACAGTAATGGTGACATGTGAGGTATCATTTTGGAGGAATACATCCAAACGTGCCACCTCTAAACAGGGGACAAGACAACCAGAAACAGTCCTGAATCCTTGGTGGGTTCTGAGCTTTATATAGGTCAGTGGTTCTACATACTGAATATACTTTTCAGTGTACTGAAAAGGTTCCTGCAGTGGAAAAGGGGCTAACTATTTAAGCGCACAGTCCGAAGCAAGGGGCAAACTGCATTTAGGGTGTCCAAATCCACTTTTGCTAGTTTAACGGCGGATAAACGGTCGTTGTGCCAGGTGCATGGTTCAAAAGGTTACTTTCACATTTCATTATTCATGGATGTGTTTTGGTCATAACAGACAAAAGTGAGATTCAATCAAGATCCCTAACATAGCAAATGTTGATAACATTTGACATTGTTATCATAAATTTGTTTATACTTTGCGTGTTTGTGGACACCTGTGTATCTGTGCAAGCTCATTGTGCACCTGCCATAGGCACTACTTTCTTGACTGGGTGCCACACCATTGACTTTAGACAACTGCATTTATATAGCGCCTTTATCCAAAGCACTTCACAGTATTTTGCCTCACATTCACCCATTCAAACACCAATGGT
The DNA here is from genome assembly GCA_025399935.1 of Amblyopsis rosae. NCBI lineage: Eukaryota > Metazoa > Chordata > Actinopteri > Percopsiformes > Amblyopsidae > Amblyopsis > Amblyopsis rosae. Next base: position 11,782 of record JAODTR010091771.1, on the reverse strand, counting down.
GATTGCTGCCATGCAAGGTGCGACCAACCACCGGGAGCAGAGGGTTAGGCATCTTGCTCAAGGATGGTCAGGTAGATCAACACCGAGGTTCGAACCCACGACCTTCTGGCTGGGAGCCCAACACATTTGCTATTTCCCGGATGGGAAAATTATAACTGCGTCGGTCTGAAACTCCTCCCCTGAGCTGATGGGATCCATCATACGGTAGATCATAAGGCAATATGCATTTAGCCAATAAAGGGATTTGGGCATTGCTGTAGGTATTACCTGTTCTTAAAGGTCACATTGCCGAGCTGAGGTAGCTTTTGACCTCACCTGCATAGGCCTCCATTAGTCAAACCGACTGTTCGCAATATAACCTCTGCTCAACTTTGATGACACAACCCCTCCCAGCCATTCCATTACTTAGAATCTAAATATAAATTATGAACGACAGAGAATGTATTGCCATGAACACTAAATTATTGATGACAAAGTAACATGGTATTATTTTTTAAAGTAGAAACCAAGTTCAGAATAGAAAACAAAATAAAAATGTTGTGCTCCAGCGATGCACTAAAATAAACAACATTTCATTTAGAGGAATAAAATTATAACTTAGATACATTAGTGTATGAACAAATACTATTTTCTTAAGGTATGGCAACTTGTAGTAAAATGGCATTAACACACACACATTCATACAGATCCAAATGCACATGTAAACAAATTCATAAAGTACACTGGACACTTAATCCACCATTTTGTAAGACGTTTTCCATTGCCTTCTACTTTTGCACCCTGATATATAACTACCCGTTTTCCTCTCCAAGGTAATCCACCGATCCTGGTTTGCCCCCATCACAAATCCCTGGATCGGTGCCTGCATACAAACAGAGGCGGTACTCATCACTGGGAGAACAGGGTTGAGGTTCATGGCCTTTCACCTCTCATTGACATTTGTTTGGGGTTCAGTGCGCCTCTCCTGGGAGCCCTAACTGGAATTAACACCAGTTTCATCATAGTCTGGAGGAAGGAGGGGGAATATTAATTTGATTATAAAGTTCTATGGGTGTCAGCAAAATGTATGTGTTGCCAGTGTCTCATTAAAGTCCAGCTATTTCAGCAACTTCTTCCAGCTGGTTGGAGCTCTCATCTTACCTTTTTGGCATCAGATGAAAGAAGCATTTTACCTAAACAAGCAAAACGTTAATTCAGTGGTTTTCTTAACGTAATTGTACAGGTAAACGCACAGTGTATACTGATGCATATGTCACAAACAGTTTCCTATAACCCTCTCTAAAATGTATTCCCTTTACCCTTGACAGACATGACCGTATTTATATTGTGACAGCTGATGATATGGTGGCTATTATAGATTTACAGCCCCAATCCGATTTTCCATTATAGCAGCGTTCGATCCCACGGAGGAATACATCAAATAATGAAGTCTAATATAAACACATACCACAGTTATTTTCCAGTATAGGATGAACAACTACACACGTGAATGCATCACGAGTTATCAGCCAAAGTATACAGTAAAACTCATACATATACATACTCATATACAGTATAGCCATGTTACAAACTTTGCCTTTAATCAAGATTACTAGCATTATTTAGACCATGTTGTTGATAGATAGTTGCCTACAGTATGTCCTACATGCAAGACTTAAATGAGATAAAGTAAAGACTTTGTGTATGGCAGAAATAATTCTGAATTGCAAATAAGAAAGGAAAAAAAGTGACTAACTAGCCAAAGGTGATATTAGTAATATTCACTTTAATTTAAATGTTAAGATAATTCAATTATTTCAAATGTAAAGGTATAGTAAATATATTTGAACTGCTCTACTCTCACCCCTCCCTTCAATGCCAGAGGGTGCTGCTGCTTCAGAAGCTCCGCCCCACACTCTTGAAGCGCATTGCGAAGACTAAGATATTGTTGTGTGGAGCAGTCTGCAGCGATGTGTTCCCTTTACTTACTTCACTTTAATTAGCATTAACATTTACACTTGTAAACAACAAAGAACAACATGTCCCTCACCAACACAAACATACAGTGCAGTGTACACACGCTCACACACACACACACACACACACACACAAAACAATGGCAGTCCAGTGTGTACAGTAGTTGGGGTGCGCTGGATATATGGATGACTGCAGGCCGGTTGTTAGTACACCGGCGAGGTAGAACGGGAGGAGGAGGGTTTGAATCCCAACTGTATCAATATAGAAGTTATCCCTGAACTGTGTGACAACATGCTTATTCTGCTTATCGAGTTATCGAGCCATCTCGACATACAAGACCAGATTCTTCCAAGATGTTCTCACTGGTCCAGCCCAGCCTTGATTGCTGTGAGGAAATGGAGCGAGCTGCTGCCGGGCTCTCGTCTTTAGATACCTCACTCTTGTGACCACACAGATACGGTCGAAAACCAACAGAAAGTACACTGTAGCAGTATATGCTGTAAACCGTGACTCCTGTTGTTTTGATAAATCATGCTGAGAAGATGATGTATCTGTTTACGTTAGATACTAAGCTTGTATTTCTCACATGCTCTCCTTACACGCCTTCAGGTTTCTATCTACATCTTCACATTAACCCAAACCAAGGCGTCATTTCCTTTTAAATGTACCATGAACAAATTCCCACCTGCCCACCTGTAAATACCTTTCAATAAAACTCTTTTCACCTGAATTCGCCAGACTTTGTCATGGCTTTATCAGATCTGTTTTCAGTGTGCATTCACTTGCCAACGGCGGACATAGGAGAGGAACGTGGGTCCCCTGAAACACACACTTCAGTGGTACAGCCTGTATAGTTCTATGGGTACAGCACATGTACACAGTCTGCAGCATTAAAAACAAATCTGTGCTCATGGGGTTATCAAATGTACTATGTGACTCACTCTCCATTTATTATATTTCATCTACCAAGGAAGACTATTAAATGTGCAGCTTTTAAATGGTTCATGCTTCACAGCCTGGAATACTGGAATGAAAAGTGTGATGGAAGTGTGTACTCCCATCCCATGATAGTGTGAATGTGTGCATTCATCTCTACTCCCCCTATTGTTGTCCCGAGTTCACACTATCCTCTAACTAACCCTTCACACACATATATACACACACACACACACACACACACTCGAGTGTACCTTTAAATATTACTGAGTAATTTTTAATTTAATAATTCTAGTCTTTTATAAGCCTACAAATGTTCGGGAAATTAGTAAAAGGTAAAGGGGGCTTGGAAAAGAATTGAGGGGTCCAGAAACTTAAAGGTTTAACTACCCTCCTCTAAACTGTCTGTGATATATAGATGTCTACAGATGCTGGACTATGTAGGTTGCCTTTCCCCCTTGAATCAATTGTATGTACTGTAAACACCAAAATCTATAGTACTGTAGCTATTTCTCTGGTTTCACTTTCACTAGTCTTTACCAGAGCCATGGAAAGAACAGTTACGCCATCTCTGTTCACTCCAATGGACAGTTTTTTCACAGCTATGGTGGATCAAGGAGCCTTAAAATAGTTCCCGGAATTTAGCCTAAATACTAAAAGTATCCTATACATTTTATTTTAAATGTAAATGGGTGCATTTATTGACTACTAATTACCAAAAAATGAAGTTACATGTCTGTATATATATTTCTATATATTCCAATACCAGACTGACACATGGACGGCAGAACAACTGAACTGACAGCTGTCTTCATGTCTGAGGGGTCAATCACTGAGAGGCGGTGGGAGACAGCACTCGCAGGGTTAACAAAACGACATGCGCGTGCGTCTCTCCGTTTGGCCAGCTGTATCTGTCTTTTCCTGTATCTGGTGGTCCGCCATGTCTGATTCCACCCGGGCGACATTTGACGTCTTCATCGCTCCTCCGCTGCCACCCTTGCCGGCGTTTTGAGCCTCATTCTTCTATCTTTTTCTCACTCTTTGTCTTATACTTAATTTGCTCCTTCGCTCACATCGGTCTTTGTCCTCCACCAATAGCACCCATCTTCCCCAAACAACTTTATTGTGTTCACTCTGCCCCTTCTCCTACCTACTTATTTACTAATGATGTGCGACGCTGGTGTCCTTTGTACCTCTCCTCACCCCTCCCCAGTCGTCCCCCAAGGTTAAGCCACGCAGGCTTTAATTAGCCGTTATCAATTAAATTTGGCGGGTGCCTTGAGTCATAGAGGAGCACACGATCCTGGCCCCAGCCCCGCTTGTTATCTCCTGTCTTGGGAGCCTGTCAAACCTTTTTGGGGGCCCTCTCTAATGCTTTGGCTCCCGTCGTGCCGTTTCAGATATACGTTATTTTCTTTTACGTACGTTGCATTTCTGTTTTGTATCGTCTGTGATTTCTCTGTTCCTCTGCATGTCCTTCCTTCGTCCATCCATTTTTGATGCCGATCTTTAAATGGGGGTAGGGTTAATGCCTTTTTAATGAGGTCTTGGTGGGAAATGGTAGGTGGTGAGCCCTTGGCCAGAGGTATTTATCACCTGATGCCCCAACCCAATCCCCAACCCCGCCACCCAACACACACACACACACACACACACACACACTGAGCGAACAAGAGATGCTACAATAAGAATAAATGAACATGAGACTCAAATTGAGTGAGGGGAAAGCATACAACACTGGGCATAACACAGAATACATGATGCTAACTGCTCCTCTGTCCCCTCATGCACAAGAAACTCACAAGTGGGAGTAAATGTTTGTTTCCCCGCATTACAATCGGACGTCCACACAGTTGTGCTCGGTTGATTCACTATGAATATATTATGTATGTACGTATCAGAGCAGAGAACAGAGGAAAGACAGTTAAAGATGGTGTGGTTACACATTATTATAATGTTCCTGCTTCATCCAATATTAATGCCCATTGGGCCCAGTTTTCTAATATATGTTCTCTTGAAATGGCCGTAAGTGGATGAATAAGATAGATTCGCCAAAAAAAAAAAGTTTATTACATTATTAACACCCGACGATTGAATGTAACATGTAGAGGAAAAGCATTGAAGAAAGACCCTCTAAAATATATACTGGACAAATCATCTACAAATTTGTTTCTGCTCAGTAGGTGGCTTCTCAAACCCCACTAAGACCAACATTAAATGAGACCCCTATTCTTAGTGTCCTCTGCCACTCGAACATACAGTAACTGTCTTTGAAGCTGTGAAGCCACAGTGCTATCCACTGAGCCATTGTGTTTCCCTATTTATTAGCAGATGAAGCAGAATGCTCTTAACAGTTATCTTAATTCGGGGGAGGTCCTCACCATAAATGCCAGTTATAAGTATCAAACAATTTATAACCCCTTGAACATGCCAGCGGCAGACATTCATTTATACAGCAAAATCATGTATGAGAAAAGCAACCAATTAAAGGTATAGTCAGATAATGCAAGCACTTTTCAGGTATTTGATAGTAGCTGCCAATTCACTAACACTACACGAACACCGGCAGTGTCATCTGTCTTTATCACTGCCTCCATTTTGGATGTGTTCATGTTGGATGGACTGATTAGGATGGTTAAGACGGATTTGTTATTTTGGTTAAACTGGTTAAAAGGGATTTGTTATTCTGGTCAAGACGGTTAAACTGGTTAGGACGGATTTGTTATTCTGGTTAAGATGTTCCACCTCACCTCTCACATTTAGGCAAAATTGTCTCACAGATGTCTAGTAAGGATGTTCCCTGGGTGCCTCCCTTGGGAGGTGTTCCAGGCACGTGTGACTGGGAGGAGGCCTCGGGAAAGACCTAAGACTAGGTGGAGAGATTATATCTCCACACTGGCCTGGGAACGACTTGGGATCCCCCAGTCAGAGCTGGTTAATATGGCTCGGGAAAGCTACGTTTTGGGTCCCTTGCTGGAGCTGCTGCCCCCGCGACCCGACTCCAGATAAGCAGGAGAAGATGTCTCACAGATGTAATACAGTATATAAACAATAGTATTACTTACATGCATTTTAAGGCAATATCAATGCTGCTGAAATCTGTCCCCCTATGTAAATTGTCTGAAAAGCGTTAAACAATGTATGAATGACTTCTAAATCATTCTGCTTGCATAAACTGATGCCTATAATGTATGAAAAAATTGCATTTGAATCAATTGATACGAATAACAGCATAGAATGTATACAACATATAAATGAAAAATATATATTTACTATATGTATATACTGTATAAACACAGTATATGTATGCACTGGTGTATGCATTAGTACATTTGACCTTGCGTTTCGGGCTAGGAGCTTACAGTATGTTCCAGACAGTTATAAATGTTGTATGAGCCTGCGGCTAGTCTGGAGAGGAGTGTAGAGAAGACATAATGCTGAGATCAGTTAGCTGAGAGATAGAGGGAACCTTCAAAATAACAACCACAGCAGTGGAGTGGAGAAAAACAAGGCTGAAATGTGCTTTTATACTTAAAGCTAAATTAAATGTGATCTTCCATTGATGCATTAGACTGTTTGGGTGAGCGTGTGCCATATTATGTACACAGTGTTGTTTATTCAACTGGTATGTACATTATAGTCTCCTCTGACGTTTTAGTATTTTGTAGTTGTTTTGTGTGCCTTGCATGTTCACCTGTGTGTGTGTGTGCTGTGACTTCTGATCCATGTGTGTTATGGATTAATGCATCCCACCCTAAAGGCTGGCATGCCCAGACAGTGAAGATGTATGCACACTCGTTCTTTAGTGTTTGAAAGCATCTGTGTTATGAGAGAGCGAAAGCTAATAAATATTTTGAACACCATCAGCCATGAATCCTTTAAGTCCCCATGCAATATGTTAGATAATACTATGCTTTCAGATACTTTGTAATCTTAATTTATGTTTGGGTAGAAGGGTGTGCACATTGAGGAAAGCAATCAAAATATCAAAGTATAGTCCTCTGAATGAACATATACAGCCCCTCAGAGACTACTCTCACTGTAAATGATAACAAATCTATTCCCATTCGGTCTTCAAAGTTCTCATTTGAATATTTGTTACTACCACCAAGATCTGCACTTTCTGCAGTGAGAACGGCATTTTGACGGTGGAGACCAAGGGGTTCTCAATAGCTATTTAATTTGCAAGCAGCTTTTATCAGCTCTACACTTTTACCATTACAAATGTTACTGTGTACTGTAGTATACCTACTATGGATGGTATACCTTTGGATGGATGGATGTACATCCATCCATCTTCTTCCACTTATCCAGAGTCGGGACGCGGGGGCAGCAGCTCCAGCAGGGGACCCCAAACCTCCCTTTCCCGAGCCACATTAGAAAGCTCTGACTGGGGGATCCCGAGGCGTTCTCAGTGGGTGTAGAGATATAATCTTTCCACTTAGTCCTGGGTCTTCCCCGAGGCCTCCTCCCAGCTGGACGTGCCTGAAGCACCTCCCATGGGAGGTGCCCAGGGGGCATCCTTACCAGATGCAGGTGCGAAGGAGCAGCGGCTCTACTCCGAGTTCCTCCCGGATGGCTATGGGTGATAGTATTATCACCCATTCCTACATAAATGTTCAACTTGACAGCATGAATATTTTACACTATTGTACTATAGGCCTACAAAAATATGTACTGTGAATTTTTTAATGAATAGCTGCAATCCATAACCAAGCATTGTTTGAGATACAGCTCATGATAACAATCAGCAGACCTCCATCTTCGTGCTTTGCAATGATTACTTCTCTGCCTAAAGTAGTGGGACGAGAATGCTTTGCGCCGTATGACAATTATGTTGCAATGTGAACAAGGCTTAATTGTAAGCGAATATAATTTTTGTCAAATTCAACAAATCTCGCATTTCGCCAGCTCACTGTTCTGTGTGTGTGGAAAAAAGTATCTGATAAGTCTACACAGACCTGGCCCCATAAATAGTAACATAAACAAAGTGGCCGCTCGTATCAACAAAGCCGTAGCTCAATGCACACAAATAAAATACTGTACATTGACGCATTCGCTCTCGCTTTGGTTCTGCAGGCGAAAGATGCATGTGTGAGATTGAACGGGTGTGAGAGGGGTTTTGGTTTGTTTGTTTATTTACACACACACACACACACACACACACACACACATCAAAGCTTAGCCTCGCGAGACCATCTTGATCTTGCAAGCTTCAGTTTAATTTTGGCGTGAGAATTAAATGCCTAGAAACATTGCGATTGCATCCGAGTAGCAACTGAACTTGCCAATCGGCGTCAATCAAATTCAAGTTAGTCATTTGCAATAACAAGTTATGGCAATGAAATGCTTGGATTCGCCTGGACACAAGGCCAAACCAAAACATAAACTTGTTTTCATCGTTGCCGTGCTTAATGTCTCGTGATCCCCGTCATGTGCTAGTCTCGTCTCTTCATGTGTATACCTTGTGTTTTAGGCCTGATTCCCCGTCACTCCCTGCCCTGTTTCACAATCTAGTTATGTCCACCTTGGTCTGGGTAATCATGTCAACGTGTTGCATCTGCCACTTGTTGTTGTTAGCCAATGGTCTGTCTTCATGTCTTGTCTACCTGTGTATTTAGACCCAGTGTTTCCCCAGTCCTGTGTCATTGTTGACCTCTCCTCGCTGCAACTGTGTCACTGAGGACAGAGTCTTGATTGAGTCAGACAGTGACAGAGAATGTTGGTGTCTGGTTACAGCAGGCTAGCAACCTGTATGATTCATAAAAAAATATGTATATTCAGTGTTAAAATAATTTAAATTAGAAAATTGCATCATATAAAAACGAAAACTGCAAGATAAAGCTCGCTCAGATAATCCTTATTTTATTGCAGTCTCTTCAGGTTACTTAACAACATTCAGGATCACACTGTGTCCAGCGGAGCAGGTTGGCACAGGCATGCCTGGACCACAAAATACTTTGTATAAGAAACACTTTCCCTTACAATGGCCAAACTATAATAACCCAAAATATATGGTCAAACTAGAGCTGCCAACACATTTTATTCCACTTATACTATTATTTGATGTATTTAGATACTGCTGGGTCCTGGTGGAGGAGCGGAGAAAGGTATGCTGTTGCTAGTTTGCAAGAGGCCATTTTGAAGTTCCCCTAACTAGATTTTCCACCATTTAGAATTTCGTGAGCAATCGTTTTTTAACATCTCCTAGTCCCACAAAAAATGTATCATAGGGTAAACACCATCCGCGAAACAGAATACAAATGTATGTACAAAAGATGTATGTACGTGTACATGCCACACTCCACTTTTATATCTACGTTACCGTTATTACTACTCATTTCCTGGCCAATAGAGGGCGATGTATAAAATGATATCAGACACGAGATGTTAACAGAAGGAAGGCGGAAGAGATGTTTATGTCCTGTTCAGGGAATCAATAGGAGCAAACTTACTGCGAAAAGGGATATACCTGAAATATAAACTGTGTCTCGTAGCATAGTATATGTCTCCGTAAAGGTCAACAAACCGCTGGTGTCATCACGGCACATGCCCCTCCCTAGTTGTTAGCCTATGGTCTATCTTGTCTTCAGGTATATAAACCCTTGTGTGTCTTTTGGTCTTTGTCGGTCATTGTTTTATGTGTGCGTTGCTTCCAGTGTTCTTGTTTAGTTCACTCTTTACTATCTCCAAAAACTTCCTCCAGCGTCTCCCGTCCAAGGGCCATTCTTATTTCTTCTGCGAAGAGAACAGGTCACAACATCAAGGCTTCTCTTGTTCAGATGTCATGTTTAATCTGAGCATAGCATTGTTAAACTTCTCACGATGAACATTCGTTTCCAGGAGAAACTCCTGATGACTTAGTACTGTGTCAGGCGGTGGCATAAATGAGACCTACCATCTCAAGTGCAGCAGACGTGTCCCAGCTGATTACTTCCTTATAGCAGCAATTGCCTGTAGCAACACCGTACTGCCGAATATTCTTTACTTTCCCTGTAAAGTAAACCGGTCACAACATCAAGGCTTCTCTTGTTCAGATATCATGTTTAATGTTTAAAACTTACATTTAAAGTGGTGACTGTTAAATTATAATAATGACGGCTGGGTGGGTGTCCCGGGCCTTTTATAAAGTGACGATTTTTCCAGTATGGACAATTTTGGCAGCCAACGTGGGGCTCGAATCTCACACGTCTGGGTCTTTTGGTCCCTTTTGCAACATTACAAGATGTTTTCTCAAAATTGCCTAATAAGCATGATATTGGATGAACCATTAGTCGTTTTCGCTGTCGGAACCAAGGTCGGCACACCTAAACTACACCCGTATATCTATAAACACAACGCTGATTAGAAAGTTCAGTAGTACTCGGACACATTTAAAATTATTCTGAATGTCCCCCTAAATTAGCTTAAACAACGATTAATGAAATATGAAAACAATGTAGGCATATATGTCATCTAATGTTTTATCAGATTTTCCAAATGTCTTCTCACAAAAATGTTATCGCTCTGCTCCCAAAATGTATAATCTCACTCTGAACGATTTGTGAATTTTTTTGAACTGCCTTTGAACAGTGACTTTTATAATAAGATGTTCCTTTATTAATTGTCATTGCTATCGGGGTGTAAAGAGAATTTCAAGAAATATTACTAAATGTGCTTCTGAAGCAAATGACATACTCATCCTTTAAATTTAATGATTCGCTGTAGATCCCCCTTGAGGCCGATTGGTGCTAAACTCAGAACTACGGTTTGGCAGATTTGCCCTCTGAAGGTATACATTGAAGTTTCAAAATGGCAGGAAAACAAGACGTCTGAGAGGCAATTATGTTAAGCTTAGTAGGCTCCACATGCTAAGCATGATGCTTAGTGTAGTCACTATAGAGTTGGGCCGATGATTGTTACCCTGAACGGTGTGCACCCTGCCACACATCATTTTAGTATGCACCATGATGGGCTTTGACTGTCGATATGCCAATCAGTCTAAATACAGTTGTTTTTGCCAAATCACATTTACACGGATGCAGCATGCATGAACAGCAACTGGTGAGGAGGGGGAAGAGGGCCCCATACCAGTCTTTGTGTCTGTGGCCTCCAAAATCACTGAATATGCCCCCTGTATGCAACACAATTGGTTGAAATGGCCATTTGCATTCAGGAAAATGTACCAAACAGGAGTCTAATAGGCCCCTAACAGGGCGCAAATAGGAAACATTTTAAAGAAAATATAAGAAATAGAGTGCCACCACCAGGCCAAAGTTGCAATATTCACACATGCAAAACTCGCACTGATTTGCCTACACCTATGCAACATGTGCCATATGTTTTTTTTATTTGAGAAGCATTTAACATTCAGTATAGGACTAATTAGCATTATGGAATGGATAGGCCTATATCAAACCAAAAATCTGTAACTTTTTCACATGTAAATGGACTGCATTTATATAGATAGCGCTTCTATCCAAAGCAATTTACAGTATTTTGCCTGACATTCACACACCGATGGTGTTTGCTGCCATAGAAGGTGCAACCAACCACCGGGAGCAGTTAGGGGGTAGGGGATTAGGCATCTTGCTCAAGGATGCTTACAGGTAGGTCAACACCAGGGTTCGAACCCACAACCTTCCTGGCTATTCACACATGCACAACTCACACAGATTTGCCTACATATAATCAATCTTTATTTATATAGCACTTGAACACAAAGTGCTTCACACAACAACGTCATTAAAAACAATACAATATATAAAAAATAGTAGTAAGTAATACCACCACTCATGTTACACTCATCCTCCCAACCCTCCAATCACACACAAACACTCATCCTCCCAACCCTCCAATCACAAACAAACATCGGGAGTCCCATTCCCACCATCCCCAAAACACAAACCAC
>JAODTR010091760.1:0-13931 GCA_025399935.1 Amblyopsis rosae | reverse complement strand
TTTGCAACCCCCCCCCCCCCCAAAAAAAAAAAAAAAAAAAAACTGTGCCAGTGATTTGCAACCCCCGCTATCCCCAGAGCTGGTACCATAGAAGCATAATAGCCAAATATTAATGCATAGTATTTTAATATAGGCTAGTAAAATACATCAAAGTAATATGATATTAATCATTTACAAATGATTAAAACGCATTTCTGAAAATCATCTTGCGACCCCCTCCGCTGTGTCTCGCGACCCCCACTTTAAGAACCACTGGTTCATGCTACTGTATGCTAGCTTTAGCCGTCACTGGAAAGGGAGGTGGCAACATGCTTCAGTGTCAGCCACTGGGCTGACGGGCATACTTTAGAGGAGCAGTGTCTAGCGTCAGGCAAGCCGTATTTCCTCCAGACTTCTCTCCCAAGGTTTGTGTCTTTCTCTTAAATCGTTCAAGGTCTGAATATGAGAGGCTGTTGTATGTAGCGGTAAATCTGGGTTGTAATGTCATGGTGAAGACCTGCTTAGAGACGTGATTGATAGCTGTGAGTGAGTGTGTGTGTGTATGCGGTGTTCCTGAGTGTTTGTAGTGGTCGGTTGTGAAGCGTCTTGTTAGAGGCCTTGTGTGGGCTTCGTAGAGCAGCACTCCCCAGACGGTCTGATTTAAGCCCCATCCTCTAATTTGTTACTTCCTTTTCATGAAGCTCTGTGGAGTGATTGAGCTGGTGTGGTGGTGTGTCATGTCTGGAGACAGTCCTCTGGTCTGTGTGTGATTGTGCATGGTGGTGTGGGGAAGCCAGTGTGACAGCTGAAAAACATATTGCTAAATACGCATTGCAAAATCTTTATTGCGTAGCTATTGCCTTTTTTTTAATTATTATTTTATTTTTTATTTGGTTCAGAAGTGTTTAGAATAGAAGCAGACCTTCTATTCTAGTTTCATTGCTGAGTACACTAATAAAGAGTAGGCTGTATTGTTTTAAGACCATTGGTGCAGTGAAATTTGTGTTAAACAAATGTATTGTTTTCTGAATAGTTCTAAATTATATGGTTGATTAATTCATTTAATTGAACATATAAAAATAGATTATACATTTGTTGCTTATTTGGTCAATCAATTGTTAATTCTAAATTATTTGATTAATTAAATAAATTGAATAATGTCAACAAATTATATGTTTGTTGTCATCGCTTATTTGGTCAACCAATTGTTAATTATAATAGTGGAAAATAAAAAATGGTTCTCATCTGCGTGCTAACTCTCATTAAGATTTCTGTCAGTCTACAGGTAAATAATCAGCCAATGCATTAATAAAATAATTATTCATACTTTGTATTAATACATTTTTGGAATATTTAAAATTATACATATTTATACATTAATTATATTATTTGTGTCTTTTTATGAACATGCAATATAAAACAGCATAATGTTGATAAATATTCAGGAAATTTAGCTTTGTGTCAGTTTTAAAAGCCTAGCTCCTCTACTGAATGCAATGTAAGTTATCCTTCCTATTGGACATTTGTTATGATGATTTTTGTGTTGAGACAAGCAGATAATTTCAGTTGCCTGAATTTGTCAGACAGTTGTCAAGCTGTCTGCATGAGTTTGGTGAAAGTTTTACTGTTCACAGCTGAGGGCAATGTGGAAAGACGGTGACTAATGTTTGGTGAAATCCTATTGTATATGTAATATGAATTCATATTAGGTATTAAATGTACATAGCTGTTTGAGTGTTAATATATACAATATTCAATTCATTTATTATAATTTATGTACAAAGTTTAAATCTTTAAATCAAAACTATGCAACTATGCAAAACTAAGCAATTATTCATGAACACTGAATGCATTAAGTATAATTTTGTTAAAATAAGTTAATATAATAGTAAGTTAATAAGATAAACTATTATTTATAATTGATGTTGACACTTTCATATTTTTGTATGCTGTATTAATTAATTAATTAATTAATTGTCTAAAATACAGCTAATTTGTACTGCAACTACAGCCACATGACATGTTACATATTTTTATATTATTGTCAAAAAACTAAAATGTAAACATTGTAAAGGCTTTTGAAAGACTTGCATGATTTAGAAAATAATTATATAATTATATAAAAAATGCATTTAGTTTACTTGAATGAATTAGTGTGCATATCTGTTTCTTATACTGCCTCAATCTGTGGCAGTTTTCTAAAAGTCTATATATACTAGGAATATACTGTACTGTATTGAAATAGTTAGCTTTAAAATTGAAATTAAAATTAAAATAAAAAAGGACTGTACTCAACTTTGCTCAAGTTGTACATTATGCCAGATAATATGCTTGGGGTTGGTGGACCTATGGAAGGTAGCTGTTCATTTGAGTTGTAATTTGATTCTCATGCACTGAAATACAAACTAATTTGGTATTTTAAATATTATTTGAAATCCCACTTAAATTCAACCTCAATTATTTAACCTTTTTTAGATACATGAAATAACAGAATTACAAAATTACAATGGAATAACTGTTATAGTCTACTAATCTTCAGAATCAGTCAATTGTATCACTGCACTAAATGTACACCTAAATACCTAAAATGATACAGATCATTGCAGTACCATTTTTAGTTTTCTCTCATTCCATTCCAATACATGTTGTGATGTTTCACACACCACATATGGTCTAATTAGTATGTAACCTTGGACTTGAAACTCTTATCACTCAATATCTGCATCACAAGATTGCTCTGAACTGTCTCACACACAGCCAGCAGCCCAAGAGGCCATATTAGTCTATTAAGGGAGTATGTGAAGAAGGCAATATTTATAGCATTGCGTCATATGCTGAAAAGCTGAACGTGTATCTCTCCATCAGCATGCCAGTTGACTTAAGAGTGTGTACATGTGACATGGAAACTTGCCTGAAGTGTTTAAAGTGAGATTGATTCCATAGTTACCAGTGGAATGTGAGTCTAGAACATTTAGGAATCACTTTTGTCTATTTTTTGCACACTTTTAGAAAGTTTGCAGGAATCATCTATTTTTATGCTTTCTTACTGGAGCATTTTGGCTTGGAGTTCATCATATTTATAGAAATACTGCATAGTGCATATAGCATGCCGTCACGTCTACTTATAATATTGTCCATGTGACCATGTCAGTATCTTTTAAATATATATAGCTATATTCCCCTTCCAATATTACTGACCTCCCCATATTTGACCACAACAAAAACATTTTTATTTGAAATCTCTGCTCAGTCTCCTTTACATACTCTTACATACACTTTTTACTCGTACCTTGTATGTGTAATATGTATGCTCCTGTTTTAGTCAAATGTTTTTATGTTATGTTTATTAGTATTTGTAATGTAAGATGTTCTTGAGTGTCTTGAAAGGCGTTCTTAAATAAAATGCGTATATTTATTTTTTGCCAATTTCCAAAAATGCATTAGTGTACCATGTATACTTTTTTTTTATCAGTTGCAATTATTAACCTACATTGGATAAACGTGTCTGTATATCATATGCATATGGGATGAAAAGGACGAATGGGAAATTACTCGCCTGGAGTAATGTTGTTCTTTACCGGAATCCTATTAAATACATTAACTCTTTTTTTAATGACTATTGTAGATATAACAGTATTTTAATTGTAATTGCATTCACTAATTCATTAAACATTCTACTGTATACAGATATTAAATTCAGCTTTGTTCTTAAAATGCATTTTCACACATGAAAATAACATTGAAATGTCAATGGTTGGTTGAATTTCTTTTTAGTTTACAGTTGTTGTGTTTTTCAGTTAAAACGTGATTGACGCCTGTCATATTTCACTAGGCTATGAACAAATTAAAATCAGACTCATAGTTCTTTATGTCAAATACTTCACATGGGCTTTATAGGGCAGACATAAGGTCCAGAAAGGGTATGATGGATGTGATCGCTCGCTTTATGATGTGACAATGTTACTTAAGACCTTATCCCACCCGGAGAGCCCACTAGGAACACTCGCTTCTGGTGCTAATCCTCTGCATTAGCCTATTACCAGTGTTTGATAGCCACGAGTAAATGCAGTCCATGTATTGGTAACCTTCAAATGCAAATGTGTTTCATAAGAAGAAACCTGTTGCTCAACATGGACGTTGTGATCAGTGGACGAGACTTAAGTTTAGACAGCATGTGTGTGAGCGCATTCATCACAAAATGTAAGGACTGGCCAAGCCGGGTCAGAATACAGGCAGTGCTCTAAGTTGACTATTACCGTACAGCAGTCTGTTCTGCTGATAGCTGTCAATCACGGACCGTATAGGAACTGAAAAACAAGCCCATGGCATACTACGCTGAGGTTGTGTGTTGCACAAGCCCCACCCTCTGGAAAGGTGATGCTCGCTTGATGTTTAATCTAGTTATAAAATATACATTATACACCATACATGGTTTAAATAGTGTTTATATAGTTGTATATTTGATGTCATACAGTGTTGTTTTATTAAAGAGTTCTTATTGGAAAATATGCAACCATTTATTGTTGTCTGCATGAAGTCCATCTGGGCAGCCGTCCATTTAAACTGTTTTAAAAGGTCCGGTGATTGGACGAACCTGTGAACCAGCAAAGCCTGTTAAATCCACTGAAAACATTTTCCGTTGAGAAAAGCATTTGCTCTTCTAAAGAACTCTAACAAAGCTATCACATACGCCTTCGTCACACATAAACCACGCCCGTAGCTAACAGAACGACGCTGATTGGCCACACACTAGGTTTATCGGCCTGAAACACAGCGATTTACAAGCTCTGCAGACTGATTCTCGGGCCGAAGTCAAACTGAAGCTTGCAAGATCAGGATGGTCTTGCGAGGCAACCCTTCCCCCTCTATTTAATGTAACGCTGCAGTGCTGTCCGTTGAAGCCGCTGTTTTTAATCTCTCTGTTGGTACACCAGCAGTACCATACACATGGATAATAACTGTCGGTAGTAGTCCAAAGCGCCATCAGGAAACTATTTAAATGTGAACTTTACTTCTAAAACTCCACTGTTGTCCTTCATCATGCTAATATTCCAGTCTCTGTGCTCAAACAGGTAGTAATTTAAAAGGAGATAGATGTTGCGTGACCTTTCCCAAGCCCCGCCCCTTTCACTTGTCCTACCTAGTTACTGTAGCTAGGTAGGACAAAACACCATAGAAAGCCATTACAGCAAAACAGACAGTTGACGGGAGGTTCTGTCAGATAAAAAAAAAAAGCTCAACTGTTATTGGAGGGCATGCAAAAAGGGGCGGGGCTTGGGAAAGGTAAATTGCGTTAATAATTTTTTACGTGTTAAACATTTAAAATGTATCGCAAAGATTAATAACGTGTTAACGCTCCCAGCCCTGTTTTAAACCGAGCCACCGGTAAACAGGAAATGACTCGCCGTACGTGCGCAGTAGGTGTAGCGAGTAAAAAGATGAATTCCGTCACATGTTCGATGCGGCCTGGCCGTAACTGTCCCCCTTGTGTGTGTGTGTGTGTGCGTGTGTGTGCTCTCTGTGCTCACAGTGCAGGAGACAAGCGGGGCCTCTGCCCCGGCGGCCCTCTGCCTGGAGGCGGTGCTGTACAAGCAGGGCAGCAGCAACAGCCCCCCCTGCTGGCGCCCGCCAGCCTTCAGCTTGCGCAGCTGCAGGCGCAGCTGACCCTCCACCGCCTGAGGCTGGCCTCCGCAGGGGGGGCCTCCGCTGGGGCGTCGGCAGCCGCCGCCGCTGCCTCCGTCCTCAGCCAGGTCCTCTCCAACGTCGCCATGTCCCAGCCCCTGTTCAGCCAAGTCCGGATGTCTTCTCCGCAGGGAAGCTTTCCCACGGGGGTCCTGGGCTTTCCAGGGGCTGCCGGCCCCGCCCAGACGACACTGGGGGGCGGGCCGTGCTTCAGTCAGAGCTCAGTGGCAGCGGCGGGGGAAGGAAACGTGAGGCGGAGTGATTACAGTGGCGGGGGCGTCGTGTTGGGCCGGCACGGCGACCCGGGGGATTACGAACACAAGCCTGATCCGGCGTACCCCTCCGATGGGCGCTACGGGGGCTTCCGTGCACCGATTCCGGCCGCGGCAACTGGAGACCGGCGATACGCAGCGGGGAACGCTCAGGCTAACGACAGCACAAACACAGCCGGCTTCCACGGGAACTTCTACGGCCAAGATGCGCAGGGACAACGGGTCGGATTTGGTGCTACTCAACAGGACATGAGCGCATACGCCGCAGCCGATGGCCACAAGGGGCACTGGAGAGGCCCTGCTAGCCAGGGACACCCTGGGAAGGCCGACGTGCTTTCCAGTGTGGCTTGGACAGCCACGGGGCAGCCTCTTCGCACCCGGGCTGAGCTTTACAACCCGGAAGAGCCCACCGCCGAGCCCAAGTTCAATCCCACCGGCGGGACTCCGTGTTTTGGTCCGGGTGGCACGCAGGGGTTTGTGGGATATCAGTCCGTGCAGGGAGTCAGCGAACCCCTGCCTACGGGCTCCATGAGCCTTCAGCCCCACCAGGTCAATGATTACCATGCTGTTACGCCCACCCTTCTGCCACACCAGTGCACCATCTGTGACAAGAAGGTCTACAACCTCAAGGTAGGTCGATCCTTCGGCTGACCCAAAATGTCTGCACACAAAGTGAATCGGAGTATTTAAGTATGTGAATCAGTATGTATCTCTCACAATACAAACCCTTTTCCTCCTTTTTTACCCACGTGGTTTTTACAGAAGCTTTTCCTTTCCAGGCCATTTGAAAAAAAAGTTGCAATTAGCAATTTAAAACATTATTATTAGATTTCTATATTTGAGTTCACTAAATTCACCTTTATTATTAAAAGATAGTTTGTCACTGAATATAAAGTAATATCCAAAAATGTAACTAATTATTTAAATATTGCCAATGTAAAAACAAAATATGCATCTGAACTCTGCAATTTGATTAAGGGCTATATATACTATAAGGGGCTATACAGACGTGACTATAGGGCCTTACTGTATAGGGCTATATAGACTTGACTTTATCATATAAACCTCATTTGCCCCATCATTTATCATTCTGCCACTGCTAAGGGTTATAATTCAATACGTTGTTGTTCTGACTATAAATGTAGATGGCACACTGTGAAACACATTGTTCTGTGTTGCAGACGCTCCCTAGTTAAGCTACAGTATGAGCTTATTCCAGGGGTATGACAGGGTGTCCTGGAAGAGGCTATGCGATGCAGACTGTGTGGCTATGTTTGGATCAAGTGTTTGTGCAAGATAGTGCGTCTGTGTTCGTTATGCTGCTTCATAACGTCTCCTGGGTCGCCACGGCTGTTTTGCAGGACTGGGACCACCACGTGAAAGGGAAGCTACATCTACAGAACTGCTCGTCGTACGCGACGATCGAGGGGTACGTTGTAAGAGCTCTAAAGCAACTTCATCAGTTTGCTGGGGAATTTGGCATCCTAGGATTAGCTCTCACATTCTACGCTGACGGCTAAAGACAAACGTGTGACGTGAGGACTTATTCTAGGTTGTCGTTATCTCTGGAATGTTTTATACACTTTATTTGTCGTTGTTTTTAAAGTTGTTCTGTCAGAATGTTAATATTAATATGCTTATGCGTTTATCTGATTTTACGTATATATATATATATATATATATATATTTGTTGTCTTTTAATTATGGTCCGTTTATACTGGAGCCTTTCTGAATTAACCCTGCGTGCTCCAAATAGCCGCCCTAATGTTTCTACATGTCTACGAACCTGAGCTCTGTCACTAGATATGAGTTAGCAAGGCAGGGCGGAGGCAGCTAAAGCTTGTGTTCTACTGTACGGTTGTTGCAGCTCTGGGGTGGTTGCGTCTGGACCTGTGCACTACACCATCAGTGGCTCCTCTGAGGCCGCTCCTAGCAACTCCATGGTTTACTCTGCGCCGACTCAAGGTAGGCTAAGCCCTTAACGTGTGGTTTGCTGCTTTTGGATAGTCGGAGGGGTCAGTGAAGTGTATTTTTAGATGGCAAACAGAGGGTAGGAATATGTTCTTCTAACTTGACTTGAGAGTATTTTGACTTGCGATGTTGTGACATTGAGAACCCCACAGTGAGTACTTGAGGTTTTTCTGAAATTCACTTTCAGTTTGAGTATGATAACCAAATCTTCTTGCCTTTTTGCAATTGAGGCACAAATGTCAGTGATGGTCTGTTACTTTTCATGATTCACAAATATTCTGATGAATTATTTATTTATTGTTATTTAGATTGAATCAAAAAACAATAAACAAACAAATAAACAACCAGCAAAATATTTTATAATATTCCTATTAACAATTAACAATTTAACTGAATATATTTTTATATAGTATAATAACTAACACATTATTACTTTGGAAAGCATAAAAATGTGTTGTTCTCCAAAACAAACAGCTGTAATTTTGATTTACAGTAGAATAGTCTACATGTAGGCTATATTTTGTTTTTCTTTCTTTGATACTAATTAATTGAGTGACTACATTACATGGAGATGGTAGTTGTACAGAAACAGCTGTAATAACATTTGATCCTATATATACGTCATCATGCTACTGTAATTAATGTATCAAAATACTAGCCTTGATCCACTATTGCTGTCAGATCATCTTCTTTTCGCTGAGATTATAGTCTGTAAACCCTGTTCGCATTAGCGTCCGCACAGCCTCCCTGCTGGCAGCCCAATCAGGGTGGGTTAGTGAGATGACGTTGAAGTCAGGCGTGTTTCTAAGCGGTGGCAGAGCTAGATGTGGCGATCAGAACCGTTGTAGCAACACTTATTGGCTCTGCACTGGCCAGTAGTTTCAAAATGAACCTGAGGTCTACGTCCAGCAGGAGGCAACGATTGCGAACGCTTCCCAGTGGAGCGTGGCCAAACCGAACCGTGTTCACAAAGTGTAGTAACACCAGGCTAGCAAAATATGCCTTCATTAGCACCATAGCCAGCCAGCCAGCCAGCCAGCCAGCCAGCACGCTTCGTGAAACAATATGAACTTTGATTCTGAACTTGGCAGACTGTGACACATGTCACGGTGTTGTTGTCGCCAGTTTGCAAGAGATCTGCGAGCGTCTGCAGCTGCTTCACCCCCTTAGCTTAAACCCCATGTGGCCGTCACCACGCCGTGCTCAAAGGTCCGCTACAATGAAGGACCGCTGGCCTTCCCCACACTGAAATATGCACTGAAACACACACACACACACACACACACACACACAGAGACAGACAATACTGTACCTATTCTGTGCAGTAGTTAGCCATGCCTGTGCAATAGTCTGCATCTTTGTCCTATACAGTATTCTGGAAAATATTGTTCAATAGTTGTTCAATAGTTAAAAATGTAGCATAGTGTGCAGATGTAGCACATGTAGCAAATATGTGTGTGTGTTTGTATTAGATTTTTTTTCTATTGTGTTTTATTCTATTCAATTCTACTGTATTCTTTTAATAACATGAAACAATATAATATACAGTATGTATTTCTTGGACATAGATCGCCGCATAAAACAACTGTAGACCTGTTAGAGATGCATTTCATGTTGTTAGTGACTTTTCGCTAAAGTGTCATTTTGTTGACTTTGTTTTAAATTCTCTGTGTTTCATAGATGTTTCCTCAGCCGCCAGCGTGTCGTACTTACAAGCTGCTGCTATGACGACCTATCCGATGTCAAGTACAGGATTTACCTCTCATCAGCCAGTGTCAAAGGTCAGGCAAATGGTTGGCTTTTTGTGTTGAAGGAATACAGCCAGAGGATATGCAATAAATCATATTTTATTACATTATAAAGAAATCTGTTGCTTTTTCCGATGTCCCATCCCAGAATACTATTTGGTTGAGTGATGCATTATATTTATCTTATTAACACTCACTGAATCGCAACCGATTCATATTTTCAGATTTATTTACTTATTAATGTTGACAATGTTACACCAGCAACTGTATTAATCCCAACACTATACTGTACCTACAGTACCTCATCCTTTGTCATGGTTTGTTTAATAAACCATTATAACACCATAGCATCTATGCCAAATGTGCCGGTGTGGTTGTTTCAGAGCAGAATGAATGGACCAGAATCCTTGTGTTGACCGCTGCAGGGCCCCAACACGCTCTTTGTCTGCGCTTGAAAACTCTTTCCCATTGACCCAGATAGCCCTACAAATTACTGTTAAATGCTAGCTATCAGCTATGACATCTAATTAAGAAGTACAATATATAGGATGTTCGCCACTAACGTTGGTAGGGAGGCTGTTGTATAGCACACATAATTTTGAAGAACTGCTATGTGTCTTTGAACAGAGTGTATTATTGACGAATACACATTTAGTTAGGAGTAGATAATAGGAATTTGGACAAGTATACTAACCACTTTGTATCCTGCTACAATTAATACCCTTGAGTTCCTAGGGCAATGTCCGTCAGTCCTCGCTTCCTTCCCCTTAGTCTTTCTGTCCTAATGTGTTTTCTGGTCTGTGCTCTGGACAGCAGCTGAAACACAGGCTACATGATGAGTGGTGTTGTAGGAGGGCCGGAGGAAAGCCAATACTGGTATCCAGAAAGTATTGCTTTCAACCGTCAGCGTTCAAAAAGCACATGCCCACACACACGCACACATGCACGCACGCACGCACGCACGCACACAGAAACATGCACGCACGCACACAAGCACACGCACAAACGCCCACACACGCACAAACACACATGCCTACGCACACACACACACAAACATGCACGCACGCATGCACGCACGCACGACCGCGCACACGCACACACAAACATGCACACACGCACACACAAACATGCACGCACGCACGCACGCACACACACACATGCCCGCGCACATACACACACAGAAACATGCACGCACACACGCACGCACACACACACACGCACACACACAAACACGCACGCACACACACACGCACATGTCCAAGCACACACGCAGGCACACACACACGCACACACACGGCCACGCACACACACACACACACACAAACACACATGCACACACACGGCCACGCACACACACACACACACACACACACACACAAACACGCATGCACACACGCACGCACCCACACGCGCACGCACGCACGCACACACACGCACACACACACACACACACACTCACACGCACGCACATGTCCACACACATTTCTTATTTTCCAGTCTGCCTGCCTGCTTTATACACAACTAAACGTGTGTTTGTAATATGTGCTGTTGTTGAAACCAGCTTTTGTTGTTTTGCAAATCTGAATGACTGATGTTGCTGCTGGCACAGTTCTTACTGAATGGCTCTTTATAAATCTCCCTACTTCACCCTGCTGCATAACATGTTTTTTTCCACAATTGTGTGATAACCATGAACAATAAGCAATGCTATTAACGGCAGGGTCAGTTATTCTCAAGAACACTAGCCAGCTGTGTAGAAGTGTTATTTTAACACACGCACAGAGAACAGTAACGTAGCGAAATATAAGGAGATATTTGGTGAATTTAACAAATGTGTATTATCTTACAATTAGCTTGCAATATCTGACTATACCTATAAATATATTACTTTCCTTTGTTGTTTGTATCTTAGCTACCGGTACTTAACTCAAGCTACAATTATATTAGGCTATAGCTTATTATTATTATTATTATTATTATTATTATTAATAATAATATTTATATTCTTCTTCTTCTTCTTCTTCATCTTCTTCTTCTTCTTCTTCTTCTTCTTCTTCTTCTTCTTCTTCTTCTTCTTCTTCTTCTTATTATTATTATTATTATTATTATTATTATTATTATTATTATTATTATTATATTACAGCTATAGCTTCGCCAACACTGTATATATTCAGACGGCATTGTTTCACCTATATGTTTGATATGAGATATGAGAAGGACTCAGCTGTCCGTTAGACAATTGGTTATCTATAAATGCTTTAGTTACAGCAGTGGGACACACTGCTACTGTATGTGGGCTAATGTTAGGCACTATAAAGACACACCTGTGTGAACACAACAGGTGGGACATTTATATTTTGTAGGGACAAATGTCAGGCTTGGTATTGGACAAAGCACAGACACAATTGTATCCTATAGCCTTGAATGTTGACAAGCTCAACAGTATGGCTTGGTTGGGTGATATCGCCAAAATAAATGGTATTTGTAAGAAAAATGTATGTGTGTGTGTGTAAAATGTGTATATAAATATACATATATATATATATATATATATATATATACATTTTTTATATATATGTATACTTTATTTTAGATATGATTTAGGATTATCCTGTGAATTAAATGCTATTAAACTATTTATATACAATGTTGTATGCCACTAGATGTTGCACTATGCATCAGATTTTCAGTGCTTTGTAGGCCTCACACACAAACGCACATGCATTAAAATGCACACTTGGCTGAGCCATGTGAAAGACCATCCTGAAGATGCAAGCTTCAGTTTGACTTCGCCATGAGAATCAGTCTGGAGATCTTAGAAATCATTGTACTTCTGAAAAGAAAGTATCTGTTAGTGTTGGAGTTTCTCTGAACAAATTCGCTATAAAAACAAGTCACTCAAGCCGCTGGCCCCAAGACGACCCACACCTGGAGCTGTCTGTCAAGGCTCAGCATGACCGAGTTTACACTACAGCAAAGGTCTACAATGTTTTTCGGGCCAAGGACCCCTTGGCATAGGGAGCCTCTATCACATATGGGATCAAATATTTAATTGCCGGGCCAACAGCAATGTGTAGGGCGGCCTATGTATGTAAGTAGGTAACTAACTAAGCCTTTAAAATAATTATTGACAGATTTATATATTTATAGCACAGGTTGTATTTATGTTAATGTATATTTTCTGACATTTGGATTTTTGGAAGAAAATACATTTGGGATTGAATTATTTGGATTCTGACTAGGGGTCTAGGACTAGGGACTAGGACTCGGGACTAGGGACTTGGGACTTGTGGACTAGGGGTCCCGGACTTCCTGTTGGAGACCTCTGTTAACTACAGCACAAAAAGGTGGAGGCTCTCTCTCAAGGAGAGAAAGTTATATGGCTGGCAAACTCCATCATGTCATAATATTTAAAGCAAGGTCACACTCTTGAGTGCGAAACCACATACACACACACTCAGACTCGCCCACAGATCCCATAACAGACTGGATTGCACACTAATATTATTAGAAAACAGCGTGCGGAGCAAGGTTCCAGTTTAGATATTCTGCTTTTCACTATAAATTGTGCTGTGGTAAATTTATGGTCACTTTATTATTGACACTGCTTTTCACATTTTTATTGTTTTTGTTCCTTAAATCGTAGCCGAATCAGCCAAGAACCTATTGAATTGCTTGTGTTTCTTTGCACCAATTACTTTATTTCTTCAGGATGAAATTACGTTTGATTTTGTTGAATTACAGAGACATTTTCTACCATTTTCAACCTTATGTTATGTTATTGCGTAAATATTGAGTATGTGTCCCTCTTCCTGTTCATAGATAATTTACTTTATTTTATTTTTATTTTTTTTGTGTTTTTTTTTTTTAGACATTTCCACCTAGAAACTCTACTCCCGGACGCGTCGTCCACATTTGCAACCTCCCAGAAGGCAGCTGTACGGAGAATGATGTCATCAACCTGGGCCTACCCTTTGGCAAAGTCACCAATTACATACTCATGCGCTCGACACATCAGGTACTAAAGCAATCTATTTATTAGCTGATTATGAATTATGGTGTGATACCTTGTTAAATCATGCGTTTTACTACAGTACATAGCGTCTAACGCCAACTCTCAGACTCCTGTTATCAGGACATGGCCATTAATGCCACCCATATCAGATTTAAGATGTTGGTGCCAGGGATTAACTCAACCAGATGAACTGCAGTGGCAATTCATTATGCCAATGAAATATGACATATTGACATTTGGCTGCATCCATATGCACTGTTATAT
>JAODTR010091749.1:0-13932 GCA_025399935.1 Amblyopsis rosae | reverse complement strand
AACACAGCTCTCAGGATCATAGGGACACACAAACCTCTCCACCACGATAAGGTGATGGTTCCCGGAGAGGTGTAATAATAGCAGGGGGAGCTAAATAATGCCATTAAATATGGTTTTGAAAGAGATGAGATGTGTGCTTATTTATTTATTTGTGTTATTTTAAAAAGTTAAGTTATAAGTATAAGTTAAACTATTAAACAAATATATTTAAGTTACAGCTACGAATGTGCAAACTGTCCACATTATGTGTTTGTAGTGCCACCTGCAGGCAATAAGTGACACTTTCCAATCAGAAAGAGGGTAAAAGTTAAAAACTAGCAAGAAAAAATGTTTTACTTTATTTTGGTTTGAAACTCCCTGAGCCCCTCGCTACTTGTCTAGCCTAGCCTGTCTACCTTGGCTAGCCTGTCTACCATGCCTAGCGTGTCTCTCGCCACAGGACTACGCTGTGGTGGGTCGGCTAGGCCCGAGACTCCAGACAGAACAGACCGTTTTATTACGTTCAATGAACATTTTTCCTGAAAGACTTTTTTGGACTACTTTAAGATGTTTGCTGTGTTTAATGGCCATGGCGAATGAATTGATGTGTGCTAAAAGTGTGCGTGGAGCCTTGTAGTAATGCCATATTTGTGTGAGCATTTAGCATAATCAATATAAATACCAGCAGTCTACCAAATTGCTTTCATCAACATATTTTCTACCATTATGTTGTGCATCTGTAGAGGGTGTGTGTGTGTGTGTGTGTGTGTGTGTGTGTAACACACTTACTCGGGAAAGAGGCTAGCCCAGCCAGGCATGAAGCCAGGTTCCCGGGTGAACCACAGGGCTACCATGAGCATAAAGAGCACCTCCGTCACCACCTCCTGAGAGCTGGGGGGGGGGGGGGGGGGAGAGAGCAAACGTCAAATCTCACAGCACGCACACACACACACACACACACACACATACACCTGTGCACAGATAAGCCACAACGTTCAAACCAGTTACCGGTTTTAACGTTGTGGCTGATTAATATAAGCACACACACACACACACACACTCTCACGCACGCACACGCACACACACGCACACACACACACACAGCAAAACAAACACACATGCTTGCACTGTACAGTATGTACTTCCCCAGCTGGAGGGGAAATATAGCATGGTGGGAGAGCTACAGTATAGTAAAACCATACAGGGGTGTACCTGGAACACGCAACACACACTCAGAGATCTCTCTCAAACGGGACACTAGGTTTCTTCAGCACCCTTGAGCAAGGCACAGGGATTAAACCCTAGACGCAAGGGGCCAGGATGAATGAATGGGTCACCTTATTGGTCCAAGCAAGCGGTATTCCTCCTTTATCAGTCTGGCTGACGCCCTGTCTCTCTCCAGACGCTCCCCTTTGCATCGCCATAGGAACCTGAAGCTGCAGCAGGAGATAGGTATGATGTGAGGCGTGTAGGAAGCATCTGTACGGTATAGTGCTGGGGGGGGGGGGGGGGGGATGACTCACACTGAACCAATGAACAGCAAGTGCAGCCATATCCATGACAACAGCAGCATGGTGATGCTTATTGGCAGGCAAAGGAGGAGCCAGCTTCCAAAGTTGATGCTGTTGCATTCTGGGTAAACCCTACATTGGAAAGACCATTCAGGGAGTTTAATACCAGCTCAGATGCAGGCCGCAAGGCAGCTAGCACTGACAGAAACAGGCCCCGGGTCTAGAACCCGTGGTTTGGCTACTGGCGGTGTCTGACGCCAGGTGTAGAACACGGTTTAAGCGTCAAAGCCATAAACACGCATTGAACATCTGCAGAGTTGCGAGCTCCTCTTTCCATTTGTCTGTGACGTTTCCAACGTCATTAAAGGCCTAACCTTGCCTTTAATGACGAATTGTTTAATTGTTGTTGTGAGCGGTGTTATGCTGTGTGCCAAATTAGAGCCAGGGCTGCGATTATTTTTTTCAACATGCACAGAGAATGGTAAACTAGCGAAATGTGAGGAGATATTTGGTGAAACATTTGTTTAAAATAGCAAATTATACATTTCTGAGTGCATTCCTGGATGCACTGCTCAACGTCACCGCTAGGGGGGAGCTGACCTAATGAATTAGATTATCTCACACACACACACACACACACACACACACACACAACTCACTGTTTCATAAACTGAGAGAAGATGAGGTTTGGCGAGGTACCCATGAGCGTGGAGATCCCCCCTATGCTGGAGGAGTACGCTATGCTGAGACACAGGGCTTTGCAGATGTTGTGGTCCTTCTTGCTCCTGTAAGGAGTTGATGCCCAGTCACCGCTTGGCATCTAGGAGAAGAGGGCATTAATATTATAATAATGTTATCATCATCATCATCATTATTCATATTATTATAATAAATTATTAATATTACTATAATAATAATAAGAAGAAGAAGAAGAAGAAGAATATTAGTATTATTATTAGTATGATTAGTATTATTATTAGTTTTATTATTAGTTTTATTAATATTATTATTATTGTTATCATTATTGTTATTATTATCATTATTATAAATAATAAGGAATACTAAATTGTATTTTTGTTTCAAGATTAATAAATTAAATGCATTTAAAAAAAATTGACATTTTATTTTTGAGGATATGTTTCAAGAAACTCAATGGCATCTAGGAAGAAAGGTCATCACTATAATTCCTTTTTTCTTGTTGTAATAATAATAATAATTATTATCATTATTATTATCATCATCATCATTATGATTATTATGATTATTATAATAATTATTATTATAAATAATGTATGTACCTGGATATGGGAGGAATGCTCATCGGGGACAGCAAACACTGTTTGTATCGGTTGTACTGTGTCCATGTTCTGTTCTTTACTAGGAGAGAGAGAGAGAGAGAGAGAGAGAGAGAGAGAGAGAGTTTTAACACCACTTTAATTAGACAACAGTATATTCCATTTTATGTTTCAATGTTATGTTTTACGTACAAAATATAATCCCATCATCATTGACCGTAAACAAAGCTCCATTGTACTCCCACACCCTCTTGAACTCCCCACATCACCCATCATGTTTATTATATATAAGATATAAAATATCATAATTATATTCTAGCATTACTCTACCCTTCATCATCCCTTGGAACATTGATGACACGAGAGAGAGAGAGAGAGGGACAGAGAGAGGGAGAGAGAGAGAGAGAGAGAGAAGGGGACAGAGAGAGGGAGAGAGAGAGAGAGAGAGAGAGAGGGGGACAGAGAGAGGGAGAGAGAGAGAGAGAGGGGGAGAGCGAGAGAGAGGAAGAGGGGGATAGGGGAGAGAGAGAGAGAGAGAGAGAGACATTATTATTCCGTCTCACAGCCACTTGACAGGCAGGAGCCCAGACGAGAGAACCAAAGGTTTAGTTGTGCTGCTGAAATCAAACCGGGGCAAAAGTAATAAGAGGTTTTATAATGAGCACAGCACTGCAGTGTAGCAGCACATACCTTTCTATTATTTCCTTCTTCTCCAGCGAACCGTTGCTCTCTACAAACATAATTGACTTTGATTAATAATAGTACCAGTGAATGAATGTGTTTGTTTGTGTTCAGCATTAAGCATACGGTCAATTATGTGCGGTGCCGTGACGCATGGTTCTATAAGTTAAACTAAACGAACAAAGAAAGATGCAGGTGTAAATTGGCAGTTGAGTCACTGCTGACACATTCTCTTTGGATGTGTCGGAGATTGTTTACTTGAGAGAAGAGTGTATTTTTGAGCGTTTTTCTAAAGCCTTTCAGAAGAACTGGGAACCTATAGTGCTTCTGGTAGCAGGCAAATAATGAAACTAAGGCCATCTCACAATTACAGCTCGGTTCCCTGTACTAATAAGGTGCTGGAGGAACCTCAGTTACAGTATGATGCGTTTGTTAGTCACTACATGGGGTGCACACATATCCTAACAGATAGTTTCTTTATATTATATATATATACACACACAATATATTATTAGTATTTTATATAATAGCAGGGGGAGCTAAATAATGCCATTAAATATGGTTTTGAATGAGATGAGATGTGTGCTTATTTATTTATTTGTGTTATTTTAAAAAGTTAAGTTATAAGTATAAGTTATAAGTATAAGTCACAGCTACGAATGTGCAAACTGTCCACATTATGTGTTTGTAGTGCCACCTGCAGGCAATAAGTGACACTTTCCAATCAGCTACAGTGGTAGCAAGAAACCGTATTCACACACCAGTGTAACGTTGTTGAGCACCAATTTAAACATCACTAGCGACAGGTGCTAGGGCCCATCATGGGTTTTTAGCCTCCTTGTACAGAACAAACTGCCTGGTTAACACAGTATGACATGGATAAGATAGTTAATAAATGTGTTACACTTTGAAAGCTTAAGGTTCTCCACTCAAATATATGTCCAAATTTGAAGCCCTGTACTAATTAACTAGCTAAGAGCATATGTTTTATATTTTACTAGTATTCTAGCAGACTTAAGAGTTGTCTGTTTTCTTCTAATTAATTTTCTTTATTTGTGAACTTAATAGCTGCTGGGCTGTTTGTGATGCTTGTCATATATTGAAAACAAAACAAAAAACTAACACATTAAATAAATTATAAATAAATACAAATAAACGATGAGCCAAAATCAGCTGTTGTGTTGCCGAGTACCGTTAAGCTGCAGACCAAGGTTGTCGGTGCCCGCTGCCACCTCGTGGCCCGCCTTCATGACCTGCTGAATGACAGCTTCAACAATGGGCATCACCATGGTAACGGCCGAGGTGTTGTGCACCCACATGGACAGGAAGGCACAGCCGCACATGAAACCCAGCATCAGCCTGGGAGAGAACCAACGGTTGGAGCAGCACCATCCACAGTCTCTCTCTCTCTCTCTCTCTCTCTCTCTCTCTCTCTCTCTCTCTCTCTGTGTGTGTGTGTGTGTAGTAGTTTCAATTCCGTTAGATTTTTTTGGCATTAAAGTTTAAGTGACAATGTTGCCAAAGCATCAAAAAAAAGTATAAAAAAAAAGTATTGTCTGTCTTGACCAACATTTTGGACAATAGACAAATAAAACTCAAGGATAATAGAGTCTCTCTCTCTCTCTCTCTCTCTCTCTCTCTCTCTCTCTCTCTCTCTCTCTCTCTCTCTCGTGTCAAACACAAGGCCCGGGGGTCAGGCCTGGGCCGAGGCACAAACATTCCCACAAGATGGTTTAGATCAAATCTAGCTATTAAAGTGTAGCCGCGCCCCAGCGCCAAGCCTGACTCCACCCACTACAACTTTGAAAAATGCATCCAGGAGCTGAGAGGGACAACCCCATTAACATTTGAATATGATGACATATGAGCGTACTAAGTGTACTGCTCAAAACCAGCCAGGTCCTGGGGTGAGTTTTAACGGCTATATGACGTGTAGTTCTGTTTTCAGCCCATAAAATGCTATATTAATTTATATATATATATATACATATATCAATATTAACACCAGCATTGATGTGTCTCATCACAGTCCACCCCTATTATCTAGTTTACAGCTCAACAAACATATTTTAGGGTGCAGTTACACTTTAATGGAGGAGCCACAGAGGGTTGGAGGAGCACTCTTACCACGCAGGGTCAACCCCCACCAAGGTCACAAGCCGCAGGGCGATCCTCCGGTGCAGACCCCACTTCTCGATGGACGTGGCGAGGCAGATCACCCCTATCAACAGGAAGTGGAAGTCCTTGTAGTACATGCTGGCCACCTGGGGCGGGGGGGGGGGCAACAAGGTGATGAAAGAGGCGAGAGGAAGCCATCTTGAAACGTAGCACGCACACGGCCAGAGACATTAGACTGGTTTGTTTATCAGATGTGACTGGCGACTGTATACATACAAGTTATGTCCAGGTGACCACTGAAAGTGAGGTTATGTCTCTATGCCTATTCCCTTAGCTACGGTCTTCCTATATAGTCTCAGCCTCTTCCGTCCATTAGCACTACGTCACATAAACGCGAGCGTCTGATACACAGACCCCTGTAAGCTCGACATGGGACTCTCGGACTTTCGGGAAGTGATGCTGTCGATTTCCATTGGCTGTTAGCATTGTCGCTCACAAGTATATCCTGATTTTCTAGTGCGACGATAGGTTGTGAAACGCACACAAAAACGGGGTAGAGAATTGTCTGAGTTAATAACAATAATACAAATATTGTTAATAAATAACATTATGTTTTTGTCACACTGGTGTGTCAGTGGCACAAATTAGAGACTGTACCTTTAAGGAACAAATATATTCACTGGAAATATTAAACAAGAGATCTTGATGAATCATAAAGCATAGAGCTTTAGCAGAGCCTAGTGAAATATAACACGTGGGAAAAAAAATATCTTAAAATATAATTATGAATATAGCCTATAAACAGGGCAGGCAGCTGTAAATTACATGTACAGCTCTGGGGGAAAACATGATTATAACCACCCTGCAGTTTGTCTGGTTTTACTATTCACACGTTTTATTTTATATATACACTTTTATATGTAGCCTATATTGTAGGCCTACTGTATATACTTTTTTTTAAATGTATTATTATTTACAGTATATTTAGTAATGCTTTTGAAAAAAATATGCAGTGGCTTCTTGATTGTGTAGTCTTTAAAACGTCAATAATCTCTTTGTTTCACCTCAGAGGACTTCATGATGCCAAAGAGTGGCAGGAGGACCGCAGGAAGCAAGGCTGTCACCGACAGAGGCAGTACCTCCGTCACCCAGTACACGGCCATGAGCAGGAGCACGAAGGCACATTCTGCCTCCTAGAGGGAGGGAGGACACATTACCACTGAGACGCCAGGGTAATCTCTCTAGGGGAAAGGTCAGGCATCCTCAGTTTCACCTGCTTTACTGTGTATGAGTAGAGATAAATGTAAAGATACTGTATAGCATCTACATAGTCTGCTAGGAGCCAACGATGTGACAATATTGCTTGTAGGTTTCTACATTCAAATAATGGTTAGCAAAGTGGTTTAAAATGTCTACATACATTTTAAACAACCACTTTGCTAACCATTATTTGAAGATATTATCTTCACCACATAAAGCAAGTAGGCCTACTTGCCTTTTTATATTTCATGCCTAACCTGTACAACTAATGCATTGACGTTGATGTTATACATACGTAAAGTAATATTATTAGCATTTAAACCTTTTCTTTTTCAATAGTATCACGTGTTTCAATTACAATCATGCATTTTCACAAACAAAATCTTAAAATGTTATTTAGCACACAGATGATTTACGTGTGTCTTACAGTCTGCACTCAATTAAACGTCTTGTTTACAAAACGTCCAGGAATTCATATTGTGTCCAGGATGCTGTTCAGCTCACCTTGCTCTTCACGATGACCGGAAGCGGACTCAGACACAGTGGTGTCAGTACCACTAGCAGCACACCGCGGTAGTGCCAGAGTCCCGTGCCCAAATGCCTCATCCTGGCTACCTGATGCAACGTTGCTGTGTCGATGTTCTACCGAGGAGAGACAAGAGAGGCCGTCTCTGGGTGTTAATGACAGACAGCGGTGTTTCACTGAGGTCTCTGAGTTCATGTATCCGCGCGGCCCGATCAGAGCCCGGTCAGTCACCTTAAAACTGTCTCAATCATTGCATAGAAAAGGTAGATATATAGATGATGTGACCTCAGTGACTCATAGCATGCAGAGTTTTGATGATCCCAGTTATATATTAATAACTGGTTAGAGGTGGCAACACAGACATCACACACCATCTTTATTTATTCATGCTGAAACATTGTGTCAGGGAAATTCCAGTGTAAAAGGTAAATGTTTCAGCAGCATAACAATTCTTGCGCTATACACGCTTTTAACCATCACTGTTAGAAAAGATTAACTCATACAATTTTAACAGAGGTTGGGAATGATCCATTTAGGTCATGAGTTTATTCTGAAACAGTTAAGTAAGCTCCTTAGTAAACATGACCGTTTCCTGTGAAACATTGGGACTTGTATTCCAGGAATGTTCTAGAACTTTTGATCTACCACCTCCTACGCAGTCAATTAATGACTGCCTTCCCTGTGAAACATAGAAATTGCCCAATTTCTTAGTATATTCTAAGATGTTTTGAACTTTCTGAATTATCAGATCTTATCATTAGCTTGCAAGCAAATGTCAAGTTAAACTTAAAACTACCAGCTCTTTTCCTTGTGACCTTTGACCTGACCCAAATTACTTTATCAATCCTACAATATTCAATTTGATTAATAATAATAATAATAATAATAATAATTATTATTATTATTATTATTATAAAACATCTTGTTCAATACATCTCTTTCAATAACTAGTGAGGGGATATTTAATAAAAAATTATATCAGACTACAAAATACTTTGTTAATTTTGGTTTAAAGTTATTGAATATTTGTATTGGTTAATATAAAAAAAAAACACAATTCGAATCAGTGTGTTAACACAAATGAAGAAAAAAAAAGAAGAAGAAAAAACTAAAAACTTTATTATCTATTTAAGTAAAAGTAAAAATCTTCTGAAACATCCCATGTCCCTTGGAGGGGTCTGCCCCCACACTTTGAACACCACTGAGTTAATAAAGAACTGTGAAACACACGAGAGGCCTTAATGTTTCTGCAGTTTATTTAGGTTAATGTAAATCCAGGTTATACACACACACAGAAGAAAAGCAGCCCTCCTCATGAAGCGGACATCGGCCTTGTTGTGTTGTTGGCGTTGAGGATGCCATCGCACCGGGAAGCCTTCGACGTGGTAGACCTGGGCACCGGTCGGTTAGTGAGCGTTCGGGACTCAGCTTCTGCATCACAGAGGTACTTGGCCATAACAGGGATCTTGGAGAAGTACCTTTTGGCCATGACGTGCTTGTACTTCACAGAGCTAATAAACCCTTCCCCGTACATCTGAAAGACGAGAATGAAGAAGTACGGGAACTTTATTACAAGAAACCATTGCTTACTTTGCGGGTGGTATTGTATCTCAGTGCATACACATAAAGACTACCTGGAAGTTTATTTAGAGTGTAATATAATAAGAACCATGTTGTGTAACGTTAAGATACCCCGCAGCCTCGTAAGACAATTCTCCGAAACGACAGCAGTAGAATTGAAATGTTAATAAATCATGAATATCACGGGAGGTTTGAGAGCGTTAACCATTACATAAAGGTCAAATTTCAATCCCTGACACAGCAAAGAGAACTGAGAGAGTCCTGCTGCCTACTGTACCAGCCAACAGAGGGTAAAGCTGATCTGGGTAGAAGTTATGTACCCCGTTTGCGTAACTCTAAAGCTGCATGTGGAAATTATGAAATATCATCTTTTAATTTTGGAAATGGCCCTCCTAATAAGCCAACCAGCAATAGAACACAGGATCTCTACTGGTACAACGTTTTCCCACCACAAGATCTGCAGTACTCATCCACGGTTGGGAAACAAAAGCAGAGCCATGGAAAGAGAGTTGCGCCAACGGACGTTTTACAGTTTCAACGGTCACATGGTTCATGGAGAGGCAAAACCTATGGCAAAACAGTTCCAGGAAGTGATTGGTGGGCAATTTGAGTGGATATAGAGATATATAACTTAAATGTTTTGGTAATTAGTAGTCAATAAATTCACAGATTTACTTTTACAATATAATTTATAGGGTACTTTGAGTATTTGTGGCTAACTTCCGGGAACTATTTTTAGGCTCCACGATCTGCCACTGCTGTGAGAAAATTGTCCATTGGAGTGAACGGAGATGAAGCAGCTCACTACGTGGCTCTAAACAAAAGTACGTGTAGCATTATGCCTTAGAAAATCATGCCTCAATGAAAATATTCCTGAAAGGTATGGTGGAAAATTAGCCTGAGAATCAAAAGAGCCGTGATTATTATCAATATACGATGTTTACGCCGTGTAGCTTTAAAACTGATTTCACCCTTGCGTATCCCAATGGGGTCAAACGCACAGTACACTGAGCAGTGTCTACCGTCAGAATCTCCCCCACCCACTTTGACAGGTGAAGCCACCCCCCCCCCTCCCCTCCCTCCTTCCCACAGTGTCCACAATGAAGACAAAGGCACCTCGTGGAGGCTCTTCAGGTGCCGGTGAGTAGGAGCCTCCCTCTTGGTGAGCAGGATGCAGTTCCAGGGGCTCCACTCCTTCAGACGGTCCCAGCAGACCAGAACCAGGTCATGGATGTCGCTGCAGGAGCTCAATGCCGAGTGGCCCCCCCACACCATCTCCACCAGGTGGCGCACATCGTTCTCCTGCGTTGGGGGAGGGAGGGGGTGGGGGGGTGGGTAGCCATCAGTCTCGTGCGCAGTGGGCGCTACAGCACCGCTTGAGCCGGACGTTTTCCTTCACAATTGCCCGCTACGATATGTTCCAGAGCTTTTACTGTTTGTTAAATGTTACTGTGTTGCCATCACAGCTAGTTCTGTACATTCGCTAATATTCTATAAGTACTGTGCATCACATGTCTATGTTTCGACTTCTGTATCCGCACTTCAAGTTGCTTCGTGTCACACGTCAACCTACAGCAGGTTTTGCGCTGGTATGGCTTGAAGTCCTACTCTACAAAACTGCTCCTATTTAATCATTCAGGAGTAACTGTGATTGCTTTCTGAATATTTGCCGGAAACACTGGTCGCCAATGAGGTTAACAGCCAACGCATCTACGCCACGCTGAGGGCCATCGTGTCGAGCGCAGAAGCAAATGGCACTGGCAGGTTGCAGTCACACACACACACACGCAGACCCATTGTCCAGCTTCTTAAAGGTATAGTAAGCGATTGCAAGCCAATACACGTTTAGTCAAATTCACTGCATATCTCCTTGCTAGCGTGCTGTTCTCTGCGCGTGCTGAAAGAAGAATCCAGTGTTTCTACACGGCCCTGGCTACGTAAATAGGAACACAAGCAATGTGGTGAACACTGCTCACTCATGTTTTGATCTTGGCATTAGCAAGCGAGTTCTTGAGAGTGATGCATACACTTTGAGAACGCTTGCAAAATTCAAACTCCTAAACAATAACGCTTCTCGCTTCATGAGATGTTAGTTGAATATGACAAAAAAGTGTATTAGCTTTACTATTGACCGATACCAAGCCCCGCCCCTTTTCTCCTGTCCTCCAGTAACAGCCCACGATGCTGTTTTGTCCCACCTAGTAACAGCAACTAGGTTGGACAGATGAAAGGGGCGGTGCTTAGGATCAGTCAATGAGCTCACAGTTAGCTTACAATAGCGGACTACACCTTTAACTAGACCTCCACCCACCCCCTCCACCTGCCCTGCTGTCACCTGCAGGAGACAGGGCATCTGGGCGTCCCTGCTGAGCCTCCTCTCGTCCCCACAGAGCCGTGCGAGGAAGGCCTTGTAGGGCCTGGCGGGCCCCACCAGGCGCTCTTTGCTGCAGGCCGGGCAGAGGGGCCTTGCGGGGTTCCTGAGCGCCAGGCACAGGTCGATGGGGTTCAGCGGGCAGCGGCAGATGCAGCAGAACATGACCGCTTGCTTGTCGTGCAGCTTCTGGGGCGTCTGGGTTAGGAGCAGGAGCAGGAGACAGTCGTACCCAATGACACACTCACACACACCAGCCACCATCAACAATACCAGTCTCTGAATCGTTCAATTGCCTGTCGTCGCTACATCGCTGCGTCACTCGCAGTGTGTCCAAAGCTTAACACAGCACGCAAATCTGCTACAAACGATAACAATCAGTTATGAATAACGCCAAGCTCTGCTCAAGCCGCATGTTAACTGATTACATTTCGCTAGATTGTCAAATTGGCGACCAATCTGTTTCAGGTCTGATGGGAAACAGAGGTCGGGGGGCGGTCTGAGGCACCAGACACTGCTGTGTGAGACCTTCACCTTGAGAAACCTGGCTGCCCGGGGGTTGAAGGTGGGGTTCTTGATGAACTGGAAGAAAAGCGTGTTGATCCTCCGCCTCAGACCCTCCAGCTTGCTCTTCTTCATGATGGGAGTCAGGGTCAGCTCCCTGTCGATCAGCTCTATGATGTCCCGGGTCAGCTGACAGTCGTGGTCCTGCATGCATGCACGCCGAGGACACGCTTGTTATTCATCTGTCCAGATATAATATAGAATGTATATAGTATATAATACCCTGGCTGTGCGTGTGTGTGTATGTATGTAAAGTATAATAACATTTCCATGTACAGCCAGAGAGAATGGAAACTGGCCCTTCCACATTCGATTTTTAAAAGGGGGGAGGGGTCTGCGTGTGTGGCGCCCCTCTCTACCCCTCCCCTCCCCCCCACCTTGACAGTGTTTCTGAGGGTGAGCAGCGTGTGGCGCCGGCCCTCCTGGGGGGCGTGGCCCTGGCTGACGAGGGCGTACAGGTCCCTGAGCGCCCGTGCCCTCAGGATGTCGGGCGTGTCCATCTGGATCACCTCCCCGTGACGCGCACGCCAGCTCCTGGCCGCCGCACACTGAGGGTGGGGGGGTGATAACAATAACACTCTTTATTTGTATAGCAGCTTTTATTTCATTTCATCCTGTGTTTTTCACATTGGTTTAATCATAAAGCACTTTGAGCTGCAGCTCTTGTATGAAATGTGCTATATAAATACAGTTTATTAGCATATTATTATTATTATTATTACAAGAATTACAGCTCAAACCCACTCATCTAGAGCCCCACATCCAGGGCCCCACCTATCCAGGGCCCCACACCCAGGGCCCCACTCCCACCCAGACATGGCTCCCAGTGCCCCATACCTTGTCCAGGAAGGCACGGGTGGCCCGGCGGTGGTCCCCGTGCTCGATGGCGATGCGGTGGCGGGCCATGTAGCCGATGAACTCTGCCACCTGGTCGGACAGGGTGCACAGGGCTGCCTGCCGGGCCGCGCCACGCTGAGTGGCCTTGATGCGCTTTGTCTCCTCACACCGCCATTCTGACACACATACACACACACACACACACACAGTATACACATACATGTAAACACACACACACACACACACACACACACACAGTATGCCCAAATACACACACACACACACATACATGTAAAACCACACACACACACACACACACACACACACACACAGTATACCCAAATACACACACACACAGTATACACATACATGTAAACACACGCACACACACACACACACAGTATACACATACATGTAAACACACACGCGCGCACACACACACACAGTATACCCAAATACACACACACACAGTATACACATACATGTAAACACACACACACAGTATACACATACATGTAAACACACACGCACACACACACACACGCACAGTATACCCAAATACACACACACACACACACACACACGTGGAGAAGAGGAGATAAGAAACAAGTACTGTGAAGACAGATACAGACAGACAGACAGGCAGACAGACGGCCAGTCAGCCTACCCTCCAGAGCGCTGTAGATCAGGGCCAGGTCCCGTCCACTGCGGGGGTTGCTCATCTGCTCGTGCCGCTTACTGGCCTGCTCCTTCTTCTCCTGCCTCATCCTCTCCTCCTGC
Source organism: Amblyopsis rosae (assembly GCA_025399935.1). Lineage (NCBI taxonomy): Eukaryota > Metazoa > Chordata > Actinopteri > Percopsiformes > Amblyopsidae > Amblyopsis > Amblyopsis rosae. Next base: position 429 of record JAODTR010091749.1, on the reverse strand, counting down.
AGGAGGAGCCAGGCCAGGCGCACGTCCCGCGCCTCCCGGATCGCCGTGGTCAGGCAGCGGGCCCTCCAGCCACGCACCCACCTCTGGAGGGTCATCACCTGGGAAGGACCACTTCTTTAGACCATGTAATACATCACTTAGCTCTCGAACAAACACATTTGTAAATGTTTTCTTTGGGGGGGAAGACTGCATTTAGCCAATAGGTCCTATTTACTTGCCATTGATAGTAAATGTTGTCTTTAAAAATAATTTTAAAAAGCATTTGCAAATTTGTTTTTTGAACAGCTAACAGACTCAATAGAACTTTATGGGAGACATACCAGAGACATTATATAGAGGAGACAGACCACTCAGAGTCCTCAATAGAACTCTATGGGAGAAGTACCAGAGACATTATATAGAGGAGACAGACCACTTAGAGAGTCCTCA
>JAODTR010091738.1:0-35872 GCA_025399935.1 Amblyopsis rosae | reverse complement strand
CTCTCTCTCTCTCTCTCTCTCTCTCTCTCTCTCTCTCTCTCTCTCTCTCTCTCTCTCTCTCTCTCTCTCTCCATATCCCTTCAACGTTGCTACCTTGCAAAGCCCCAGCCACGTTTCTGCAACCTCCGCAGTCCATTTCGCGGCCTGTTGGTACCACTGCCATGTTCACATGCCACGCCCAGGGAGCGCCCGTGCCCCAACTGACCTGGCTGAGGAACGGCCAGATCCTGGAGCCTGGGGGACACGTCAAACTCAGGAACAATAACAGGTTGGTGGACCACACCTATAGTACCATTTAATACGCATGGTTGTGATCCTGCAATACAATACCATGCTTCTTCTTTGTTGTTTTTTGGCTTTGTTTTTTGCATTCTGTGTTTTAACAATTGAAGATGTGCCTCTATAATCTGGCCACTTAATCTTCACATATAGTTCCATGAAATGATTAGCACAGTAAGGCAAACATAAATAAATAAGGGCGGAATAACTTAATATTCACATATAATTCCATTAAATGATTAGTACACTAAGGCAAACATAAATATATAAGGGCAGAATAACTTCCAGTGGCACTCTGCTGACCCTCTATAATATAGAGTCTATATGTTTGCATATATGAAATTCTATGCACATTGCAGCAATTTGTACCAGTGTCACATAGCCCTGTTACTGTTATACTTATAATAAGGCTTTCACAATTTCCCCTTGCTCTGCAAATATCTGTAACAGCAATTATCACATTCAATACACATAGTAGTATGTATGCTAATTATCTCTGTATGAATATATACTGCCATCAGGATACTAGCTGTGCTGCTATAGTACATCTGGCAGGCTAAATCTTCCCATGTTCTTTCCAAGTTATATCATCCATATGGGTATTGACAGTTGGCCGAGTTAGCTCGATGATATCATTGGTCTCGTGAAACGCTTGATTATCTGTGCAGCTGCTGCTCTTAATGCCAGAGCAAGCATGCCTGCCCAGGCAGGAGCTTGATTCTGGCATGTACTGTAGCGTATGAGGGAGCTGTTGGACCTAGTGTGTCCTCTGATGAGTGTAGGGGAACAGGGATGCGGGAACAGACTGTAATTGAACTTTTCTACAGCAGCGCCGTGTTATTGTGTAAAGATTAGACACGGTCACCGCGTTCTTATTATATCGGAGGCATGGAAAAGGCGGGACTGCCGCCAGGAGTTCCTGAATTATTGCTCAGTGATGAGGCAAACAGCAGGATATCATTTTTCACATTCATGGCTTGGAGTTTAATCATTTTGTTCGCCGTCTGAATTCCTCGGTAAAACGATATGGTGTGAGCCACCGAAGGTGCATTTTGGTGGTTCTCATCCTTATTTTGAATGACCTCTTACCACCCACAATGAGCGCAGGACCCTCAAATAATCCATGTTAATTTAGATACATGTGCAATGTACTGGTAATTCTGGGAGTGTCAATATGATCATTAGGCATTCCAGATATTGTCAAATAATCACATACCTTCCCACTTGTCCATTGTTTACTAAATGCATTTCTTTTTAAATGTATTTTACTAAATATTTTACCAGGGAAGTTAATTATTTATATTGTGGAAAACTTTATATAACATCTACTGCATAGTCAAGAGAATACCATAAACTGCCTGTTGTCCTCTCTTGGTTCCAAGTAACATTTCTCTATTTGCACACGATAGCTGATAGTTGAACTGTGGTGACATCAGTGCCGTCTGGCTGCAGACAGCCCGTGAGTGACAGCTGCCCGCCCCCGTCTCAGCTAATGATACAGAGGGACTTTACGATCGCCTCACTTTGTGCATGGTAGCAGCAAGCAGGGATATATTCACAGCTATACAAAGACATCAGGTTCAATTATTCTAAATTCTAATGAAGACTGTGCTAACAACTTACGAAAACGCTGTGGCGGTCAATACTTAATCCCCCTCCCCCCTCCCAAATGCATGAGAATCACTTCAATAGCATAATGTGCAAAGGTAATGTACAAAGTTGGTCTTGGGTCCCGCTCATTAAACTGATACATGATGTTTATACAGCAAATGTATCCTTTAAGATGAAACTTCTTTAGACATTTTTTGCAGTGTGTAGGGACATATTTTGTCCAAAAATAGCATGGTTTGCTTTGCTGATCGATGAAAGTAAATATAAGCGTATTTACCCCAGGGCACGGCACGACTCATACTTGGGGAATAGCGTTTATGCATTTATCGCAACAATCTATATGTATAGGGGCTTCAAGTCTATTATGCATCGCTGCACACAGCTGAAGTTTAATCTGCACAGTTGCCACTAAAACCCACCCATCCATTTATGTCAATGTTTTTCATAATAGAAAGAAAGATGAACTGATTACATTTAATATGCACCAGTAAAATCAATACTTGCAAGTTAGTGCAGTGAATGAAGCAGCTGCCCTGAGTGTAGGGGAGCAGAGACCCCCATCACTCACATATACTCAGCTCCACTCCCTCCAGTCTATATTAGTCGCAGAGATGAATAGACACAATAACAAAGGGAGAAAGCAGAGAGCATGATAACAAATGAGAGTCCAGAGTAAAGACGCAGAAACAGACGGAACTGGAAGTGTGGTGGAAAGGGAAATGGATGTGTAAAGAGAAAGGGAGAGCGTCTCGTTCCCGGTTGTACTATGGAGTCACAGTAGTGCCGCAGTCCGCCATTAGCGTATGACTGTCCATGTAGAACTCATGCATCGCACACTCTGAGCCATCATTGGATAAAGAGGCAAACCTCGGTGTGTGTGTGTGTGTGTGTGTGTTACCATTAGCTAATTAGCTCATAAAGTGAGTTAGTTGACCAAGAAATGTAGCAAGCCAATTACAGGGAATAGATAGTGTTTGATGTCCATTGTAACAATTAAAAATGGGGTGGTAAACAGTGAGCCCACTAGATAAACGTTGATTCATTAGCAGTTTCCCATGATATATTCCTTAAGATGTTTAGAATAAGGTTTTAGAACACATGACAGCTGATCTAAAAGAATAGTAAGATGTGGTGCACAAAGCCAAAATGCATTTTTGCCCCAAACGCATACAGTAGTCTCCATCTTAAAAATCATTGCGTTCTTATTGTTGTCAATGGTGTGCCGGGATGTGCTGATACAGCACAATACAGTACGCAGAAGAACATCCTTGCTCACATAGCTAAAACAAAAGTAATGATATGCTAATGTGATACAGCTGCTCTGGGCACAACACAATGATTCTCTTCTTAAACATAGCCATACCTGAAACATACCTAGCAAAGCGATTTGAGTTCATTTGCGTGTGTGTGTGTGTGTGTGTTTGTGTGCGAGGGGTGAAAACACTCACACATGACACACACACACACACACGGTGCCTTTTTATCTCCATGGCCAGTCCTCAAGATGCTGACCTTCAGGAGAAAACCAGACAAAGAAAGCATCGGGGAATCGATGGCACATTTCACTCACGCGCGTGCGTGCACACACATTAATCAGAGAACCCTGCGAGCATGCACGCGTAGCTGCACAAATAGTCCCGCTTATACGCCCACAACTCATTTGTGTGGCCGCAGAGGTGCACACATAATCAAAAGTGCAAATGTCCACACATGTTGAGCTTTAATCTCTCTCAAACACACACACACACACACATGCGCACGCGCACACACGCACTCACATGCACGCACGCACGCGCACACATGGCACAGAGGCACAGATGCCCATGAACAGAAACAACAGATGTGAAGCTGTACTGTAAGATGGTCTCACAGCAAGCCCAGACTTGCCACTAATGTAGACAGTAGTGGTTTTCTCCCTGGGTGTACCTGTGTGTTTGCCTGCCTCCAGCACTGCCTGTGGTGTGTTTCTGCAGATCTGTGTGGCCAAGGCTGAAAGGGTGGGAAAGAAGCTTTGGTTTGAAAATACAACAAAAAACATATTTAGGCTGATTCACCAGAGAGCGTTAAAGGTGGGGTTTTTTTGTGGGTTTTTGTAGATCACCTTGTATAGATCACCTTTTTAAATGGCAAATAAACAAAATTTCAGGTTACGGTAAGCGTATTACTTTAAACAATTTAATGTGCCTGGTTATATTGATTTCTAGACGTGTTATCGGCTACAGTACAGGAAAAAGTCAACAAGGGTAAGAAGGCTGCTAGCATGCATTCTGTATAATAATGTATACCTGTATAATACTGTATAATTCCTGTAGCTTGAAAGAAATAAAAATAGATACATACTGTAGGTGTGTTTTCATGGTCTCAGTGTTAACGCCATACAGGCTCCCACACACATCTGGACAATTTCCCCTGAAATCTTTTCAGTTATTTATTTATTTATTTTCTTTCTCTTAGTTTTTTTTCTCTTCATTTCATGAGGCTAACATTGCCCCTCATCCGTCCCCTGCCCCCATACCTGGGAGCTGGAGGCCGGGCATTGGCCTTGAACTCTGACCTGCAGGCAATCACTCACGTCCCTGGGCCCTGCCCGTCCCTCAGACCTACGACAGCTCATCACCCTCCCCCCTCCCTCTGTGGTTACCTCCTCTTCCTCCTGCTCCCTCTTTGTCCTCCTTTCTCCCGTTGCCCCATTCACTAGACTCCGCTGTCCTCGCTGACTTCTTAATGGAACGCGGCACAGTGACAACAACAGAGCGTAAACACAGCTTTGGTAGCAGCACAACACACCTCCCCAAGGCCTCCCCCTCCCCCTACAGCTGCCAGCCACTAAACCCCACCACCACCCAGCCAGGGGGCCTTGTGCCTCAATCTGTGAAGTGGCCTTGAACTGATGAGTAACTGATGGTGTCAACCTGTCCTCCTGCAGCCTGGGTGGGTCTGGCCGGGGCTTCACTGGCAAGCATGTCTCCAAAAGCAAAGGAGACCCCTTATGGCCAGTCTCTCTCTCTCTCTCTCTCTCTCTCTCTCTCTCTCGCTCTCTCTCTCTTTCTCTCTTTCTCTCTCGCTCTCTCTCTTTTACTCTGCCCTCCCTTTTCTTGTTATGCATTTCTTTCTTTTGGCTTACATTGTGGCTTTATAAGGAGCCATGTGTGCTTCTGTTGTTCGCTGCATATTACTACTGCATAATGCTTGTGGGAATTCTTCGAAAATTTATATTATATACATGATTTATTAAAAGAACAACATTGAGAACATTTGAAATATCTAAAAGACTACCTCCTGCAAAGTTGCCTGAGCTTTTGGAACATCTACAACTAAAGCATACTTAATAATACTAATAATTAATTCTTAAGATAATATTGACATTTAGTCTACTTTAGTAGTACAAAATATATCAAAGGTATTATAATTGGAATGGAATTTTAATAGCACCCAATGACACAGGTGTTATGCACTAACAGGCATAGAACAGTCTCTCAATTAGCTTTAACAAAATGTTTCCCCTCTTTCATTTTTCTGTCTTTTTCTATACAATACAGTTGGCACACCCACACACACACACACACATGGAGCAACAGACATGCAAGTAGAAACTGGTGGCCAATCTGTCAAAGCATTAAGCCATGACTCCTGGAAATGAGGTGAATTGTTGCCAGCAGGCGAGGGATTTCATAAGCTACACATTAGAAGTGGTGTGTGCGTGTGTGTGTGTAAATGTGTACGTTTGGAATGCCAATGGAAGCCACTCTCCCATCTAAAGTCAGCGGTGTCTTGTGAAATATCCCAGAATTCCCCTCATACGTTCAATGGGCTGGTGACATCCGGTACTGTAGCTGGTCCTTGTGGACCCTGTTTCCTGCATCTGTGGCGTCTGGTCATCTGAGAACACCCTGTCAATTGCTGATATGAAAGGCCGCCCGTCGGAAAAGTGATGCTTGAGCAGCTAGCTGAGGACTGGCGACTATTGCCACCTCACAGGTCAGAGGTTAGGTAGGCTGAAGGTGAAAATAGAAAGGGCCTCTCCAACCTAATAATTACCTAGATTGAATCCGCCTGGGGAACTGGGGAATAATTACACCCCCCACACACACACACACTCACACACACCGTATTCTGACCCAACCAAGAGACACAGTTGTGTCACCAGGTATTTATTTTCAACAGGTAATTGAGTGAGTCACTCCTCAATAATGTCTGTTGACCGAGCGGAACACCCTGTCCTTTTTAATCCATCATTGGTGAGCGTTGGGTGTTCTACTCCCATATTTAAATAGTGATATAGCATTTCTGAATACATTAGACATACTAGCCCACTTACCCTTCAACAACAAATGCTGAGACTCTTATGTCTCCTGTTAAGGTATGTAAAATGAAAGCATATGGGCAGGTGCTTAAAGTCCCTTATATTGTAAGTTATCATGGGAAACGGAGGCAGCCTTTGTGCCTCTCCATATATCTGCACAGTGATTGTTCTCCTGAAGGCTCGCAGGAGAACACCAGGCCCTGCGGAGGGGAACAGGGACAAGGAAGAGAAGTAGAATTAAAGAGGAGTTCCGGAGAACATCATGGAGCTTTTGAATTCATCGTCTGTTTTCCCATGCTCCCGTTAGTTTCTCTCCAAGCATCGCACATAACTACACCACAAATGGTCTTTTGCATCAAGGCAGTATGGAAAAGAAAAAAAAACATTACAAGCTGTAGGGCCTGATTTCCATAGCATGGTAAATGTTTTATTTTTGGGATGAGAAGGGTGGATTATGTATTCAGGTCTAATAACAGGTGCAGGTGGGAGAGATATAAACAGACAAAATGAGATAGGGCGATGGACACAAAGCAATGGCAGGAGGAGAAGAGAGAGTATAGATTGTGTCTGTGCGTTTCTGTGCATGTTGACATTCGAGGCTGGAGAAATGCCAGGTGATGCTGACATGTAAACTTTTGAAAACAGATTATGTATTTTAATTGTGTGTTCAGGGTTTACTGTATAGGCCTGGCATTTGAGAGTACGTGTTCCTACAGTAATATATGCAGGGATGCAGCTTATTATGGTGACACTGGTAGCGCTAATAGCTATTAGCATATTATTGTATTAACGGTTTGCTTTATTTGTAAAAATATAAATAATGTTTACAGGTGACATCCATGCACAGTTCTATACATGTATGTCATGTAATGGCAAGTTTTTTCTCCCTAAATCACAGTCCCAATAGTTTCAGTATTTCTTACATCTCTGCTTTATTTTCTTCTCGATCCACCCCACCACACCCCACTGCCCTACTTTGCTCCCCTCCCCCACAGTACACTGACAATATACGGCATTAGCCAGGAGGACGAGGCCATCTACCAGTGCATTGCCGAGAACAGCGCTGGCTCCACGCAGGCGAGCGCCCGGCTCACCGTGCTCTGGGCAGACGGACTGCCAGGCGTGCCCGCGCACGTGCAGGCTGAGGCCCTCTCGCCCACGGCCATCCAGGTGTCCTGGCAGGAGCCTGATCAGAATACTCAGGACATCATTGGCTATGTGCTTCACATCCGGAAGACCTCAGGTGAGTGTCAAAGTGAATGGAAATATAGCTCATAGAGAAACACAGTGGAGGAAAACAAAGTTGTGGTAGCCAAGGAAACCACCCCACACCAAAGTAATTACACAAAAGGCAGTTTTATAAAGGCGAGCCTTTCAATTTTAATTTAAAGCCAACGCCAAGGTGACAAGACCAGGCATCTCACGGCGAATACGCGCCGCTGACGATAGCGTTGATAGTCGTCGTTCCGTGACAGATATAACGCTGAGATTGACGTCGTTACATGACAGATGAGACAGATAGCCTGCATCAGGCGAGCAGAGACTGCAGGGGAGATGTTGGACGGTAAAGAATGAGTAATGTCGCATGAAGGAAGGGCGGCGGGGGGGCTGTTCGTCTCACCACGTCGGAATGAGGCAGCGCTGTGGCATGTTTGCTGGGGGCTATAGAAGCAGCTTTTAATTGACAACTCAATGAAACTGTCTATATTTAATGATGGCATGTTGATGTCCAGTTCCTGGGTGTGAAAGTGTTTGTGCATGTGTGTGTTTATGACTGATTGTGGTCTCTCTGGCTGCTTGTATTACACAGTGTGTGTAATCACTAGCGTATATATATATATATATATATCTGCATGTCTCTTTTTACAACTGGAGGCGGTTGTGTGTGTGTGTGTGTGTGTGTGTGTGTCCAGCCACAGCTCCCCTCTGTAATGCTACCAGATAGATAATGAAGGCCCCAGGGGCCAGCTGATAGGTTGTACTTTAATTACCCTCCAAAGATGGCATGGCCCAGCGTGTGTGTGAGCTGTAGCTAGATAGCGCTTATGGGTGGGCGTCTCTGCATTAAGGGCAATAACACACTATCACTGGGTTGTTTAAATGAACCCCCCTTCCCCCTTCCATATCCCTGCCCTGCGATCCATGCAGGCTCCGTCACACAGGACACATAGAATCACCTATTACCTAACAGAGCTGTTCTGACAGGATAAATAACAACGACATCGGCAATAACCATAAAAATATGACAGGAACAGATTGTATTTATGGTCCTTCCCCTTGATCTTATTTACCATCCCTTTTTGCCTGCGCCTCCTTCCCCCGCCTCTCTTGTTTCACCTTCACCTCTCTCTCTCTCTCTCTCTCTCTCTCTCTCTCTCTCTCTCTCTCTCTCTCTCTCTCTCTCTCTCTCTCTCTCTCATCCTTTCTCGCCCACAGACCCTCTGGAGATGGAGTACCAGGAGGCTGTGAGTAAGGTGACTCTCCAGCAGGTCATCGGAGATCTGGAGCCCTCCACAAGCTACACCTTCTATGTGAAGGCCTACACGTCCCGTGGGGCTAGCAAGCAGTCGCACAGCGCTACAGAGAGCACCCTGGGGGAGGGTGAGATTATAGAGCTGCTCTTACTGTATTCTACAGCTAGCATACGCTCACGCTCCCATGCTGAGACTCATAGGTTCTTATTCTACAGCTAGCATACACTCACGCTTACATATTGACACTCATAGGCTTTTATTCTACAGCTAGCATACACTCACGCTTACATATTGACACTCATAGGCTTTTATTCTACAGCTAGCATACGCTCATACTTAGATATTGAGACTCATAGGCTCTTATTCTACAGCTAGCATAGGCTCATACTTAGATATTGAGACTCATAGGCTCTTATTCTACAGCTAGCATACACTCACGCTTACATATTGACACTCATAGGCTCTTATTATACAGCTAGCATACACTCACGCTTACATATTGAGACTCATAGGCTGTTATTCTACAGCTAGCATACGCTCATACTTAGATATTGAGACTCATAGGCTCTTATTATACAGCTAGCATACACTCACGCTTACATATTGACACTCATAGGCTGTTATTCTAAAGCTAGCATATGCTCATACTTAGATATTGAGACTCATAGGCTCTTATTATACAGCTAGCATATGCTCACGTTTTCATATTGAGACTCATAGGCTGTTATTCTACAGCTACAGTGACATATGCTCACGCTCGTGTGTTGATACTCAAAAACTTGTATTATCAAGCTAGCATACACACACGCTTGCATATTGAGACTCTTTGGCTAACAATACAGCTCATAATACTGGTAGAGTACGCTCACAAAATGTTAATACACGCTGACGCACTTTAATGTAGCACACATCGGATACTTCTACACAGCCCTGGCTCTGTAAATAGGAACAATAGGAGCGAACACCGCTCGTATCAACAAAGCCGTAGTACTGCGCTTTGCTTCACGATGCATTTCGACGTGTAAGACAGCGCTGCAGAGGACCGTGGAGCAATACTGTTTTGATTTGAGCTCGAAGGTAGCAAGAATGACTAACCCTGCCTATAAGTCAAGCATTCTCACTTAATTCTAAGTAATTGGCAGGGGATTGTATGTCTCAAAAATCCATGCAAGCTACAATTGCGAAAGTGAATCAACAATATTGAAAAAGATAATTTATTCGCTGTACATATGACCCACATGTGTATGTGTCACATTACAGCCTCAGTGGTAAAACTGCCGTGCATTGTGTTGCAGTGCCAGCACCCCCCTTGCTTTTCACCAAGGTGTTGAACCAGAGTGTGATCCAGACGATGTGGGAGCCTTCCTCCAAGATGGGCCTGCATCAGGGCTACAGGCTTTGGTACAGAAGGGCTCACTCACCGCTCTTCAAAGGGCCACTCTCCTTCCCTCGCAACGCCACCCACTACAACATCACTCAACTGGGTGAGGCGTCAGATTACATGCTAGGCTCATTAGGCTGAACCTCAGTAATCCATCAAAATAGATTGGAAACAGCAAACAATCCAGCGAGCAGTCCTATTGTGTTTGGTCCTTCTGACCCAACCAAAATGTTTACATGAACCCTTTCAAACATATTTCTACTATATTTTACACATGCTAGTTTAGTATGCATATACAGTGTGTTTTATTACAGGCAACCCAATTTGCTTTCAAATGACTCAAGCTCAAAGCTCAAACTGAAGAATATAGACACATTTATTCCGTCATAATTTTGTAAGCTCCACCATTTTTTCTACTGTACAAATCTCAAAACCTCAAAATTCTGTCTCAAACGGGATCAGTTGAAAGTCGTTTGTCATAGAGGTGGCGCAAAAAGATGTCAAATAAATCATTAGCAGACAATTGGATCTAATCAGAACAACAAACGTGTGATGGTGATATTCATACACTGGTTCATGCACATGACTGAACCACCTTTAACTGCAGGAATATAGGGACAATTATCCGAACACAGGCATTTAACTGCTGTCAGCACCAGCTAAACTACCCTCCTTTATACTGACTGGCTGTTGGCTGTGTAACCAGAATACACAATTTCAAGTTGACAGTTATAATATGCAAAGCACATCCACTGGTAATTGTAGAGATGGAGCAGAATCAGGATAGGATTTTACCAGGCTATGCATTACCTAAATATCTCTCTCTCTCTCTCTCTCTCTCTCTCTCTCCCTCTATCTCTCTCTCTCTCTCTCTCTTGCTCGCTCCAGATCCTGCATTGGTCTATGAGATCAAGCTTCTCGCATACAACCAGCATGGAGATGGAAATGCCACCATGCGATTTGTCTCCCTTCGGGAGGCGGTGGAGAAATCAGGTGACAGCTGCAATCTGCCACACCACATGAAAGTTTAAACACTCGCAGACAAGTCATCCATCGCCGCCAGCAAAGTCAGGATGACCGTTAGACCTGTGGAATCTCACGCAGCACGCTGCCTCTGTTATCTTCTATCTGCCCCGACACACACACACACACTATTTTACACACTGACTGACTGTAATGTGTGTTTGTGTGTCTCCCAGTACTGAACACGCCCTGCGACTGCGTGAAGGACGAACACAGCAAGACGTCCACCACCGGCATCGTCATCGGCATTCACATCGGCGTCACCTGCATCATCTTCTGCATGGTCTTCCTCGTCTTCAGCTACAGGGGCAGGTGTGTGTGTGGGGCGAGTATTCTATTGCCCCTCAAAAAATAGTTCCTTCCTTGGGGCTTGATTGCGGCTATAACACTGTGTGTGTGCGTGTGTGTGCATGACCCAGGTTAATGACGTGTAAGACCGTTCAGGCCACCCCACAGGCAGGGCAGAGTGCGGTGATGGAGTCCACCTCCTCTTCTCAGGGGGCCTCTGCTTTCAATGGTGCTGCCAGGGGATTGATGGAGGTCAATGGCAGCACAGCAGGGAAGGCCTCCGTCGACACCAATGAGCTCCAGAGACTGTTTTCCAGCCCCAGCGCACAGGACGCCTGCACGGTGAGTCTTGACACTGGTCATTGTGTTGTATTGTATATTGTATGTAATTGACAAGTACCTTAATGGCAGGTAGGGGTTACCTAGTTACCTGAGCATCAGAGCTGTTTGGCAGTTTAAGCAAAGTCCGTATTGGCAAGTCTGACTTGTCGGCTTGCGTCAGTGCAATCACACGATTGGATAACTAGGTTAAGGTTAAGTAAGTAAGTAAGTAAGTAAGTAAGTAAGTAAGTAAGTATATTTCTATAGCACCTTTTATAGACAAGAGGGGGTCACAAAGTGCTTTACAATAAAATGAATAAAACAAATAAACGAACAAACAGCACGTTTAAAATGTACAAAATACAATACAATTAACAGACAACACAACATACTGTAATACTAATGAAAAGCTTGTCTAAACAGATTAGTCTTAAGATGTTTTTTTTACAGTATCCACAGTATCCATAGCTCCTAAGGCTTAAAGGAGAGCATTCCACAGCCAATGCATAGTCAATCGTTTGCTTTAACAGCTGAACCATAACCTAGTTGACTAGATTGACTCTTCTTGCATCCGTCATATTTGTCATTATGGATTTATCCCATAGAGTTCTATTTAGAGTTCTCCAAGTGGTCTGTCCCTTTTGTAATGGCTGTGGTTTAAGTCCACAGTGCGAAGCTTTGTACTGTGTTGACTTATCATCAGGTATCCAGGTTGTTATGGGGCATCCAGGTTGAGGGTGTTGGTTTCACCCTGCAACAGAGAAGACATTTTCAGCACTAGCTCAGGGCGTTTTGCCACGTGACAGTAAGACAGCATACTGTGCTATGTCGGTGCAGATAAAAATGCACAGGGGTGTGGTTGTGCTTGATGTTTCCTCTACGTCTACCTCGGGATCATTTAGTTTGCTGTCTACCTCTAGGGTTATGTTTTTTTTCATATATATTTACAGGTATGACTGGAAGCAAGTGGATGAGCCTAATAGTTTTTACTGAAATGAATGTTTCTACCGGCTGTGATTTTACAGTTTGTTCCCGTGTTTTGATTCCAGTCACAAAACTCCATTGTTTCCTACCGGCTGAATGACACCCAGCTATCCACAATACCTCTGGATCAGTTCACCTTGGAGCGGGATACAGAAACGCAGTTCCAGGAGCATCCAGCAGACAGGGTGGTCCGACAAGACCAAGGCTAATCTTGTATGAAGGCCAGTTTTTGTGACGCTGTCTACTGTGTCTACGTAGACTCTTCTCACACTCAGGTTGACAGGTTTTTTCTGTCATAATAGTTTTTCTGTTAGTACAGAGATTATTTTCTGTTGGTAAACTAAGTAGGCTCTTGAAGATGTAGGGTGATATATTAGCCTGCGTTTGGAGAGCTTTGTTCTGTTGGGCAGCCACTTAGTAGGCCAACAGTTGTGCTCTTCACTTCTACAAACATATTATTATTATTATTTTTTTTTATTTTTTTTTTTATTTTTCTTTCTGGTTGTCAGCAGCACACAGGCATTGAAACCTTCTTGGTGCACAGTGCTGATTTTTATTTCTACATAGAGTTATATACATTATATAAAATATGAATCACAGCTATGTCAAAGTGGTTATAAGTTATTGGTCTTAGTTCAACATTTTTGTAGTTGTCAATGGCTCCTGCTGCCTAATCTTAGCCTACCAATGATTCCACCATATCATCTACAGAAGACATAGGCCTTTTTTCCAGGGATTTGACATATATGGTCTCAGGACTTTATTTTTCTGTGAAAATTAGCAATTTCTTTGTTCTTTTCTATTTTGTTTGCCTACATACAGCCGCTACTTGGCTATGTGAACTTTAGGATTCAACGAAAACCTACCTCAGCCGGAATGAATGTGTTGTGGGAAGCGTTTGGGTCTGTAACTTCCCTTGTATTTCGTTATTTTACGCGTAGATTCTGATTGGTTTGGAAAAATTACAAGATCAGGCACCTCACTACCTCAGATGTCAAGAATCTCCACTATTCTTCTGCTTGTCTGAGCAAAACAAAAGGAAATCCAACATAAAGCACTTCCAAACTCTGAAGTTAATGTTCTACCTCAAGACAATGTTGTTGTCGCTCTAGTTGTTGTTTGTTGTTATTGCATTATGGCCGCCTCCCCTCTCCCTTGATTTCCCTCCATTGATGAATTTGGTTTCTGTAGATACCGTACTTTCAGTACATTTCATGATCTATTTTTCAGTTGCACTGCTAAAATATTTTTTGGAAGATATGCTTCATTATATTCAGTTGGACAGGACAATTGACACAATGTTTCATACATCATATGTATCTAGGTAACCTTGAATTCTGTGTTCATTTGGATGTACAGTATGTGTGAAGCTACATTTGTATGAGAGAGAGAGAATATTTATACATATGTGATATATGTAAAATATAAAAGCACAAATATATCAAAATGACATAAAACAATAGACCTCATACAACAGTGTATTTCTAATTTTATTCAGGATATTTCATAATTTAAATTCCTGCCTCTTAATGTACAGTTGTGTTTTCAGTTGTATCTTTTATATTATTTTATGTTATCATATTGTATTTGCCTTGTTTAAATTAAGGTGTAGCCTTCAGATAGCTGGTGTCCAGCGAGTTGGGGCTGATCCGGTGTGTTCATCAATCATTTCCACCAGAATTCCGTAGTTTCTCCTTAGTAGCTCCATGATGATTCCATAGTAGTCCATGATAATGGGATTAAAAAGGATAGAGACCTGCCAAATGTTCTCACATTCTTTCTGTGTCGTCAAGTCAAGTGTCAAGTCTGTGTTGTCAAGTCGTATACAATACAGGAGTTACTATAATGCATTTTGCCAATCTACCTCAGCCTAGTTTTTGACCCTTCTCTCAGGTCATTTCTCCCTGTAATGAAGGGAACTAGTGTGTGCATAATGCATGTGTAGAACACAGGGATGCAGTATATTATTATTATATTTACACAGGCATTTGAACAGACAGACATACAGATGCATATAAATAGAATGGTTTTCATCATGTTTTTTAACTGGACAGATGGTATATGAATTAGTTTGTCATTCGATTGTATTGATCTACAATGTGATTTAATTTAAAATAATATTTTAATTTGTTTCATGAGATTTTACTTTAATATTTTTACGTCATTTAGAGAAATTGCCTGGTACTTTGTGAAGCTCAACATTGAATTTATTGCATGTTTTGGTATATTGTGTGCCCTGTCTATACTCAATATATAATTACAATAAAAAATGTGAACATATTTGGTTAGCGGTATGATACATTCTCTTAATGTCCATGACATTCCTAATTGTAATGGTGTGTTCCTTCTGTAGCTCTCTGATACATGTGTTGTGCAGTTCTTATAACAAATGAAGCTGCACAATTCTACATTATAACATCTAAATTTTAAGAATTTAGATTTGTATTTGTTTTTATTTTTACATTAATTTGCTTTCATGTTCATGATTTTGCAGATAACAACATTTATTTACCAATATGAATGTAAATATTACCTACCAATGTAATATTTTGTGTTGAGGGCGATTTCACACTTGTTTTTTTACTTGTACTGGAATAACGTTATCTTTTTAACAAATGTAAGTACTGCGTTCTTATTTCCTTCCTTTATACTTGCTTTCTCTCATAATTTAGGCGTAATCTCCCTGTGCAGGTAATTGCCCACACGTATCCATAGATGTGGTTTTAGTGCTGCACTGAACTTGAATCAATGAAAATATGGTGCAGTGAAGATCATGTTTACATTATTAGATTTTTATATGTCAGTAGATTTGAGCTATTACCTGGGTGATTTAGGGAGCCCCTCTGTGTTGTTACTAAGGAGACCCTCAGAAATGTTTCCATTAGCTGAAAGTAACTTGTGTGATGCTGTTGCTTACACCAATAATGTTTAAATATGACTTTTCCATATATTTTGCATCCTGGTAAAACCCTATATCACAAAACCAATGTCAGGTATTAGGAAATGATCACCATTGTAATTTTTTATTTGTATTATTATTATTTCTTTTTATTGCACGTTTTATATATTTTTTTATTTGGGAGTGTGTGCTCATTGACAGTGCTCTGTTAAGATTTCATGTATTTTTATAAGAAGATCTTCCTCCTGTATTCCTGCTACATTCAGACAGTTCTCTGAAGAGTGATGCCTTCTTTGTTGCCTAGCTAATAAACAGGGGAAATGACTGTGGTTAAAACGTATTGAGAAAAATGAGTTAGAATCTTCCCCATGGGTTTGTCCACATTAACTTGTGTACATTGTTGGTGCACCATTTACCATAGGGTCTAGCATGACCAAGTCTTTAATATGATAACAAAAAGTCTTTGCCAGCATGTTTTCATTGCCAGTATGTGAATAGTTTGTTAATTCCTACTCTGAACAGTCTCAGGTCCCAATAAAAACAAAGAAGGCATCTTACTTCGGCAATCTGGTTTGGACACAAATGTATGTTGTACATGTTTAATATGAAACCCTTATGTGACTTTATCTGTACAAGCTGTTCTTTCACTTACCGTCAATCTGACAGACAGTACAACAGGGCAAGTGTAAATGGTAAAGGATACGTTTAACCTTCATTGACTACAGTCATGTGCTTTTTTATATTTATTTTTCACATGTCTTAAAGGTACACTCTTGGCACCCCCAGAATCACATATTTCCTTCCTAGCTCATTGTTTGAAACGCAAAGTGTGTTTCCACATGGCTGGCTGTAAGGTTAAATGTAGAGTGTGAGTTTACAGTAGCAGCTTTATATTGAGAGGAGCAGAGAGGAGGACTCAGGATATAGGTGTACTGTAGGAGGGGGGCATGCGGACCTGAAGTTTGAAATCGGGCAGTGTTCCTTTAAGATGAAGCTTCTTCATGCTGTAGCTTCCATGGGGGTAAAGGGATTATATCTCCAATGCCAGATATACTGACACCCTGTTAGACATATATTCTTCATAATGTTGTATTGATCACAGTGGTACCAAATGACTATAAGATATGTGAATTGATTACAATTCCAGTGCATTTATCTCTCTGATGTCCTGCTCCAAGACCCCGATGACTGTATTTGTCAAGCAATGCTGAATATAAGATAAGATTTTCAAGTAATTTATACTCTTGTCAATTGGTGATTTATTGTAATTGTAGTTTAATGTTCGAGATCAGTATTATATTTATATACCTCGGTCAGGAATGCAGATTGAAACCAATGTATTTGAAAGTAGTACGGTAGACACAGAAAAAAAATATCATAGAATAGCTAATGTGTTATTTTAGCTCAAATTAAAGTGTTAGTTATTCCTTATTGGACTTGTGTAACACTGTGATATTTAGCCAAATATGGCAAAGACTTTTTGTGATCTCAATGTGGTGCAATTGGTTCTGTCTAACATTGTCAGTCAATATGTGTGTATGTATTGATGCAAATATAGGCTATATGATCTTTTGTCTGCCATATTCAAATATGCCTTCATTGACGTCTACTAATCACCTCATTCTGATCCAACTCGTCAAACTCGTGAGTGGGGTATCTGAAATGTAGCCTCGTTTTTACAAAACCGTTATTGGCTGAGGAAAATGTTACATTTGAATTGCCATTATCATGTCATGCTTCATTTGATGAAAAAAGAAACGACTGTAGAGTGATTGACTCTTGTTTTCCAGCATGAAGGGCATTGTGTTATAAACAAAAACATCAAACTCAAGCAGCTTACATAAACGCTCAAGCATCCTCATATATAGAATGTCAAGGAATATACAGTATATGCAGCGTGCATAATAAACAACGTCATGGCAGGGAAAGTTATATTAATATTTGTCATATACGCATGCAGGGGGAAAATAGCTCCTTTAGAATATAGTTATTACCTGGAGAAATACAGCGATGTCGGTTCTAACCGTGGATCATAGAACAGACGAGCTGTAGGGGACAAATCGAAAACATACTGTAGTTTTGACTGTCAAAGACAAATTTCAGCCAAGACACTGATCGTACGTGTACTTTGTCCATATCATTACAGTGGACTACATTGTTGAACTTTTGCATTCTAGACAAGCTTGTATTTCACACACTGCAGCGTTCTTTAACAGTGCAGGGTTCAAACGTGGTGCTAACCTGAAACCAAAATATGCAGTTAGGGGAAAACATCTGGGACAGAACAAAGAGAGCAAAAGTCTCGATAGTCAATGGCCCTTGTTCACATATGTCTGTTTAAATGTCTGTTCTCTTTTTCTATCTGTCATTAGGGGTGAGTGCCCCTATCTGATTGTACTGTATCACGCTCCGATTCAGGTCAGAAAACATTTAAGAGTTGTCAAAGCATTGTCAGGGACCACTTCTGTATTTGTTATGTTTCTACAAATCTGTAGTTCCTCAAGACCAAGGTGTCGCGGTTATACATCTGTATACATATTCACATATACTGGGTGTACTGTATGTGTATATGTATATGTGTAGAAAAGGCTAAATAGACCAATTTTAGTGGTTTGTATTGTTTTAGGGTTCATTGTGCAACACTGATTATAGAAAAAAAACAATGATAATAAAATAGCTCTAGTAATAAACGATTCAATGTCTGTGTTTTTTCTGTGTGTGTGTGTTCACATGAGCAATGTACAAATGTGTAACTAAGTTTTGTGTAGTTCAGGCCCTTCGGAAGGCAATCAATGTGTGGCAGCCCTGCCTAATGCCTTGTGCTTTTGTTCAGCACATTGTCACGGGGACCGATGGTCAGGAGTATTGAACAGGCGGCACTGAAGCCCTGTAGTCGATGGCCGGATTTTCTAAACACCTGGTGGTTGACAAAAGGGTCCGATATGGATCAACCTTTCTCTCTCTCTCTCTTTCTCTCTCTCAATATATATATATATATAGCACACTTTCTCTATCTTTCACACTCATTCTCACGCTCTGCCAGTGTTCTTAATACATATAGAATTGATATATAATTGTTTACGTGCTTTTCATAATACTTCGGCCAAGCTGCATGTTGGTGTGATGAGTTTTGCAAATGTAAATTCACTATTGAGATGTTTGTTAGTTAGTGTAAAAGAAAACGTGTAACTCAATAAATGATGTATATGCTGTATATGGTAGGCTAGCACAGACCATGTTTGGCGTACATTGTGTATGTGCTCATATCTATGTTGCTGTGTTATTACAGTAAAATAATAGGGGAAGGATTTTAGTTGAAAATAAGACAGTTCTCTCTATATATCTCACTCTATTTCAGTCATAAATGTGTGCACACACACACACACACAGGGAAGAGGCCAGACTGACCACATAAAGCAGTGAAACTCTATCCCTGACTGGACCAACTCACTTGGGACCCTGGGTCCTCGTGACCCTTTAGCATTTAGAGCAAGCTGAGAAAGGGGACCCTGATTCCCCAGAGAGGGCCCAGAGAAAGAGAATGGGGGTGCATCTGTCTTTTGGCTTCTCTTTGGTTCAGAGGTCATGACAGCAAACAGATTTTCTTTTTTCTCTCTGCTTTTTTTTTTTTTTAACCATTTCCAGATTTCAAAGTAGTAGCACGCTTCCTAGGTCCAGGCTCAAGTAATAGCACTGCAAATAATGAAAACTGTCTTGTCAGATCCTGTTTCTGTCTGTGTGTGTGTGTGTGTGCGTTTGCGAGGGTGTGTGTGTGTGCGTTTTAAAGTGTTAATCCTGTGTGTGTGTGTGTGTGCGCGCGCGCCTATTTCTTACGAAGGTGCGTTTGTGTATGGATGCGTACCTATCAAGGTGTGTGTGTGTGTGTGTCTGTATATGCCTATTGCCTATGAAGGTGTGTGCATGTGTACCTATCAAAGTGTGTGTGTGTTATGGCGTGTCATCTGAACGGGGGTGAGCCAGCTGAAAGCCTCAGCGATGTCCTTTATGCCACGTCTGTCTCCTGAAGCAGCAGAGCAGAATATCTCCACTGTATCTCCGCACACGGCTCCATGCTTAAGATGGAGTGCCAGTGTGCGAAGGCGGGGCCGGGGGGGCGCGATGACTGATGGAGGACGTGTGCATTAACATGCTGGGGCCACAGGAGACATGGCAGTGAAAGCCTTAATGCAGAGGCGGAGGACTGATGTTATTGCGACGCACACCGGGGGTATCATTCTACAGAAGCGTCTACGTGTGCACGCAGTGTGCCCTGCCCTGCCCTGCTGCTTTTATGTATTTCCCAGGAATAAAATCGAGTGACCTTTTTCGGCGCCAGCGAGCAAGCGATTGTGTGACGCTCGGAAATACCAAACAGCTGGTGTAGGCGGTGGCACGTGCAACCGCCGCGGTGTACAACCTGTTACTCTAATGCTCAGTGTGATTTAATATAAAACCAACACACCATCCACAATGAAAAGCTAGGGGGTGGGGGAGGGAGGGCACTCATCCCGGCAGCGCTGGCGCATTCCCCGAGCTCGTGATGGCAGTTATGTGTGAAGCAGCACAAAGAAGGCGGGGGGGGGGGGGGTTGGTTTAGGGGGTGTGAAGCAAAGCAGGGAGCGGACAGGTTGACTGGTTAAAGAAAGGTTTAGGCTGGTGTTCACGTGAAGGGCTGTTGATACGTTGTTATTATGGGGCCCCGGTGGTTTTGTGACCTCAGGTGTCTCATCTCCTTTGTGTCTATGCTGTTTGCTTCTACGGGTGCCTCTGCATTCACCTTCTACCTTGCTCAATCGCATGCCACCTGCCACCCCTCCATCATCCCGTGGCTTTCATCCATCTCCCCAGAGCACATGGGGGAAGAGGCTGCTCTCACGGGTGCTTTGTTGGCACTAGCGTACGAGCCGGCCTTGAGGACGCATCGCTCCATAATGGATGGCGTGATTGAAGACACCATCCGTTGTGTTTGGTCGACTTAAACACCATGTGTATTGATTTGGCCGCATCCAATCACGCTCCTCTCCTCTCCTTCCCAGCCGCTACCTCAAAGCAAGGTATGGAAAGCCTGAGCAGTATCTATCTGGGGAAAAGTCATGTACAATACGTTTGCCATCCTCTCCAAACGTCCCTCCATCATCTTCCGTCCGCTGTCTGTGCAATCACACAGGGCCATATGGAGGCACAGTGTGTCGTAGTAATTAGACCCTGGGGTGTGGCCACACGCAGCCGATGTGAGCGCTGTGTGTAGAGCCCGCCTCCCAGTGTGCACGCAGGAGATGGGATTGTGTGTGTGTGTGTGCGTGCACTGCTGCTAAACTGTGTTCTATACTACTACTGGATGGTGTGCTGGTCTTGGCTGGTCCCTCTCTGTAAGGAATGGCTTCAGAGCTGGAGGTCCAGCCCCATATGTGTTTCTTCTTAACACATTTTAAAGGAGTATATGATTAAGTAGGATTGTCCTATAACTGTTGTGACATATGGGCTATTTACGATACATTGAAAATGTACTTTGAGACAGAATCCAATGTGCTACTTAACGTTGGTTACAATTTGCACTTCATTGGTATTTCACCACAATTACCCAAATGCCTATATAAGTTATGTTGCAGTAAGGGGGAAAATACATACTGTATGCACTGTCTGCCTTTGCTACAGTGTCAGCAGTCATTCTCTCCTTTTTATGTCAATAGCTGATAATGTGGTTTACAGTAATGTGATAATGTAATTACTGGAAATAGCATGCCAAATATCAAATGACACATTTTTCTCCACATTGTAATTTCACCAAATCCTCATGGTTGACAGGTTATTTGCCGTTTGTGTTAAAATCGTGTCTTTTCCAAGCTTGCCCAAGCCATAATTTTCTCACTTTAAAGTAATGCACATAGGAATAGAAAATAAAAACCATCAGCCCTTAATGCATCTACATTGTTTCCTTGAAGGGACGAGAGCTCTATACATCACATACTGTGTGTAAATGTGTGTTTTGCAGATTATATAAGCCTGCCTGTATGTGCCTCGGAAGGGTTAAGGAGCGCAATCACTAGGGAATAAATCAGTCGTTGACTCTGTATGCATGTGTGCGCGTGTGTTTGTGTTTGAGAGAGGAGGGGGGGGGGGGGGGGTGCTCTTATGCCTCAACCACTGTAGAGATATGCAAAAAACAAAAGATCCCTGGTTGCTATAGTCATAAGGAACGCACATAGAAGAAGGTAAGGAACCATAAATACAAACAAACAAACACACAAGCAAAGATCGTTTGCTTCTAAGAATGCTCCGGCCACACGCTTCACGCTGACTGTTGGAGCATCAATTTCTGGCTGACGTAGTGTGCCGGTTGGTGGGGATGGGGAGAGGGGGCAGATTGGGGAGTCAGGGTGCTAAATGGGGAGCTAGGGACGCCAAGGTTGGCTTAAAAGCTTGTGGGGACCTGGGGCCCATACAGGTCAGTGTTTGCCCAGCTATCTATTGGACAGTAAAATCAAAGCTACCAGAAAATGTGTTGAGGTGGGGCGGGTGGAGAACGTGACTGGTTAAACACAGCAGTGACATTAGCAGATCATTAGGTACTCAGTTATCAACCATTTAACTCGGGGCACACTATAGTCACCAGTGAGCAAAATATCTTAATTTATTCTAAATTTAATATTGTCACACCAACAAGCAACAAGCTGATTTTATTGGTTTTACTTTTTTTATCAGATTTTATCTATTTATGGTGCAACCTTGGTTTGCTGTTACTTATCTCATGGCTTCCAATATAGCCTGGCGTTGGTTGCTTTTGTCGTTTTCTTCATCCATATGTGTGGGTAGTCTAATCCTTTTCTCACGGCTGCTGGCATTCATTCCCTCCGCCCCAGGGGTTCCAGGCAAATAGCATTTACTCCCTTTATCCGCCTTTACCAAACGGCCAACCTCTTCCATTGACTTTCCCTTCAATCCTTGAGGATCCACAGTTGAAAACTATAATTCTTCAATATTATCTTGTAGTGGGAGATGGTCCCACTACAAGATAATATTGAAGAATTATAGTGCCATCTCCCTGGCACTCAGAGTGTATTCTTGTATGTCTGCACTATGTATGCACATATTGAGATGGAACTAGCTATTTATAAGCGTAATAAACTGATTATTATAATTAGATATTATATAATAATAATAATAATAATAATTATTATTATTATTATTATTATTATTATTATTATTATTATTATATTAATGTAAAAAACAATACATTGTAAATGTAAGCTACTTTTGGCTTGTGTATGCTTCTTTTATTTGCGCAATTACATGTACTGTATAGTTTTTAACTAACACTGTAGCATTCATTCACTGGCCTCTTAACCCTGCCTAGTTACTGTGTTTCGGTTAGAATTCCTTATGCTAATAGATCCCTACGGTGAGCTCACTGGTATTTTATGGTCACCTATTGATTGTGAGATTAGCGGCCTAGCGCGGTCCACCTACTGCATGTCCAATGAAGAGTAATGGGTATTGAGTGTGCTGTCAATGCTGAAGCTGCACATTGACCAGTGCAACATGGTGGTGTATGGGTGGCTGTGATTGGGGGGGGATTACCAGTAGTCAAACTGACCTTCACTCACCTTCTGAGCTTGGCTGAAGGGATGAGAGAGGATGCACTTTATTCTACTGTCTGTCTGTCTGTCTGTCTCTCTGTCTGTGTGTCTGTCTGTCTGTCTGTCTGTCTATCTATCTGTATATCTCTCTATAACCACTTGGCCCATGCCCCATTATTGTAGCCATTATAGTCTAAGCATGGCTTTCCTTTGTTGTCTCAGTCTATAGGCACGATGCTAGCATTCCACATGCATGGTAATATATGGATGACGAAACACATACACACACACACATGTACACACATGTACATGTACACACACACACGCATACACACACACGTCCTCCAGAGCATAATTCATGCATGGAAGAAAAGCATTGCCACCTAATGGTCAGATGTTGTAACTACAGGTACAGGCCACGTTCGTCAGTCCCCTTATTGCCTCTTATTCACAAACGTAGCCCCCAAATTGCCTTATATTCACGACCTGGGAAATGTCGTAAATCTGATCATGCCGCAAATGTATTGAACCCAGAAATGTGGTATAATTTCATTATTGTTTATTATTGATCAATGAGGCATAGGCCATACTCAGAGGTATTGGATACAGTTGAATCACAATATATTGGTCATATGGAATATAGAATGGATTTGCATAAAAACTCAAATCAATTTTTACTGTAGGCTGCTGAGGCCCATGCGTTGAGATAAACAGACGTACACAGACGTGCATGTGTAAGCATTTCACCAGAGGCAGGCAGTGAATAGCCTGCGGTGCTGGGCAGCGATTAACTGTCGTTCACGGTACTGCTGACATGAGTGCAGTTTCCTCGCCAGAGCTCTGCAATGCAAACCGCATCTGTCTCACTAAACCTAACCATTATGTAAACACACGCACAAAAACACAGGTGTCCACCGGTACACAGGTAAGCAAGATCCCTCATTCATCTGGTGTTTCGCATTGTGCGTAATGTGTATAATAATGCATATCAAAGACGTCTCACCTAGTCTTTCATAATATCACTTCGGACATACTGTATGTGTCCAGAAACTCCAGCATCCAATAAATATTTGGGATTTGTCAACACTCCCGTGCCGGTTTCTATTCAGCCATTCCAGCACCACGTACCTTCTCCTCGTGTTTCACCCCCTGCCCAGAAATATGTGGCTGCTTTTGTAGTGGTGCATGATGAACTGGCCCCGTTTGTTATTGATTCGGTGGTCTGCTAAGGTGATGTAGAACAATGATGTAATACCGTTGGCTGTGCCTGCCTGAGAGCATAAACAGAAAAATATGCATCTGTCTAAATGATTTTCTGTGCGTCAAATCACTAATGTTGGGATCACCATTTAAAATCCAAGGCTATGTTGGATAATAGATGTACTGTATGGATGGAGTCTTAATTGTTTTATATAGTAATGTATATATTTCACTGTTGTGATATTACTGTTGTATGATAACCAGATATTAAAACAATGTGTTGCCAATATAGTTATCCTCTGGTTCAGACCGCATAATGTGATTTTCCTGGATCACAAGGGGGCAGGATAGTCTGGCGGAAGTGTTAAATCTAAGTAGTG
The DNA here is from genome assembly GCA_025399935.1 of Amblyopsis rosae. Classification (NCBI taxonomy): domain Eukaryota; kingdom Metazoa; phylum Chordata; class Actinopteri; order Percopsiformes; family Amblyopsidae; genus Amblyopsis; species Amblyopsis rosae. The sequence continues at coordinate 11,152 of JAODTR010091738.1, read as the reverse complement.
TTGTTTTCTTCCCCACCGTGAGTTGAACATTAATACAGACACATTCATTAACATGAATGAAAGTAAACATACTTTACAACATTCGATATGGAATAGGTTTACAGTGTTGCAACAATAGAACACAATGTGGGGCAGATACATACATATCGGAGTCTTCAATGATGGCTAGCATCAACGTGATAAAACTGTAATCTCCTCTTAACGCTTGCCTCTAAACAAAAGGCTGTAATCTCAACCACTGTGTGCTCCAGTGGTGGCTGTTATCTTCTCCACTACCCAATCTCCTGGGATAAGACGGCTTTCTGAGAGCTCATCTGCTGCTTATGGGCCCTTCTCTCTCACCAGGAGAGACACTACACCCTGCAACATATCACATGATGTTAAGGTCATCGTGTGAGCCGTCGTAACGAGAAGTCCTTTTGCACCAGCACATCTTCAGCACCTGAAGGCAGACACACACTTACAGTACACAATCTCACGCACACACGCACACACGCACACACGCACACACACAGATAATACATATCACAAATTCATAATACAGAAGAAAATCTAGTAAATGTGCAGTATATTGTATACTGAGTATACTGTTTAAATGTATTCAGTATATATGTGCATATGTTTGTGTATGAAGAAAGTTTGTGGTTGAGATTTCAATAATGAGCATATGAATACAGAGAGATGTGGTATAAAAAAAAAATGTGTCCCTCCTCCCACATCAATTACAATCACAGGGACCGTCTTGCACCTTTATTCAATTATCATCACTATCTGCTATAATTTACACACACACGCACGCGCACTGAATAATTCATTATGCTTCAGCACTGCTCAAATTGGGGCTGAAAAGCAGGAAAATAGGAATTCAAAGCTTTCAAGGGCCAGCCTGCCTTTTAATTCGCAGCATGCATTAAGGGGAGAAATCTGCATATATTCTACAGCGACAAAGGGCAGCAGGTCTCTCACATTATCATCGCCAGTACCATTTGTGTTGCTTTAGAAAACTGGTAAGAGAATACATCTCTATATAGCCTAACGTAGACCAGTGGTTTTAAAGAGATTTGATCCACCAGCCCTGTTTTCAAGAGTGCTGGATAACAAATTAAAAACATAAGCATACAAAATTTTCAACAAACACCAAAAAAGATCACATTTTGTATTACAAAACAATTATTGGATAAATATATATATATATTCTTTTATTTTTGTTTATAAAAGTACAACACAGTAAGTACTATTACCAGAGAGAATACAATTTAACAGAGAAGTTCCAATGGACGGCACTTCCGCATTAGATTTTTGAAAGGAGGGGGGCGACCGTTTACACTTTATACACACCAGAATGACCCAGCGTTACATGCAAGTCAATGGGGCAGTACATGAATTACGCAATACTATTGCTCATACTTTATCTCTGGGGGCGATAATGAATATTTTTAGTATATAACATTAATTCCCAAGTACCTACAGTACAATCAATCTGAGGTCACAACAGTATTTTTGCAGCGAACTGTTTTGAGATCAATTGACTTTTGTTTCAGGCCACATAGGGTAGCTGCCCGGTGCTGCTTACGTCAACCTCCACAGCAAAATGCCGTTGGTGACTGTTGGCCCACCTAATTAAGAGACCAAAAGCGTTAAATGTTTGCTCCATTCAAATGCATTACAATCTTCTTGTCTTGTCTACAGTCTTTCTATAATTCTAAAATCTTTGCCATTACTATGACATGATTGTATCAGATAAATAGAATGTGAAACAACACTTGTTCTTGGAATGCATGTGCAACATATCTAGTGACCGCAAGTCAGAACTTTACTTATGCTAACTGGTGTATGGCTTCTTTTTCTACTATCGACAAATGTTCTTGTCGTAAGTGGCTTAATTGGATAAAAGCATCTGCATCTGAATTTTCTCTGACTCCTGATAAATGCACACCAGAAGAATCCCTTGGTCTATATTCCACCATGTTGCTGCCTCTCTCTCTCTCCATCCCTTTTTAGATCGCCCCCTTGCCACACATTCGAGAGAGAAAAAACAAGTTGACAATGAAGCAAAAGCGGATGTGATAAGCTGCTTGTGAAGAAGAGGCGAACAGCGGCAACTGGCTGCCTGTTGATTTGAATCAGCCTGCTCGATGTCTCTTCCTCCTTCCCCACTGGTGAGCAGCAGTCTATGGAGCGCACAGCCTGCCAGCCATCTGACTTAATGGAAGAAATATGATGATGTCAGCATCCCCTCCAGTGTTTTTATACAATTAGCATTTCAATAAATGCATTGCCACCACATATTGTTTATGGGGAGATAATGCCTGTCCAACACATGGCAATATTAGTGATAACAGTGAATGAAACAGTTGCCTTTGCTCTGTACCCTCCACACCCCTCTCTCTCTCTCTCCGTCTCTCTCTCTCTCTCTCTCTCTCTCTCACACACACACACAAACAAACACACACACACACACAGACACGCAGAGAGAGAGGTATTCGAATAAGAGACAGCCAGTGCAACCACAGGCACCCAAGGATTATCTTCCTGTGCTCTGTATGTATGAGCATTTATAATTACAAAGTCTTCAATTAGTCACTTGTGTGTCATGGTGGATTGGACTTTGATTTGAATATGCTCAAGAATGGAGGAAATGTGTGTTTGTGTGTGTGCGCCTGATTAAATGTAAATATTGTCATTAAAATGGAGAAATGAGATGGATAGCCAGTTAATCTCTGGGATCAGTGGCGAGTGTGTGCACGTGCGCTTGTGCATACAATAATAATATTTTGTGTTTTGCATTCGTTTCATTGGCTCTGACTGTAAATGGCCTATCCATCGCTCCACTCAGCTGTGCCTCCTTCACAGTGAGGACAAACTATATATTAATGGCTATTCAATATATCATTTAGAAAATGTTATATAATGTTCAATAATGTCCTGAGATTATTTCACCAGATTGAAATGTGTTTTGTTCCAGTTCAACAAGTTAGAACGTGAGAGAGTGAGAAAATACTTTAATAGTTTTTAATCAATTTAATTGGTTTAGAAAAAGACTAATAAACAGAATAATATACATAGAAAGAATGCAATCACCTTGTGAGATGTGCATGTGTGCAGTGCACGGCGCGTATTGCAAATGATGAATGTTATTATATGCACACGAGATTGGAGAAAACCCCACGACGTTGTGGTAGCAGAGGGGGCGTGGCCATCGTGTTATTACTGTCAGCCCAAGGTCTGTTGAAGGACAAAGGACGGCTTAACGCTCTATCCATCCGCTCTTTCCTCCCTCTGTCTCCCCCATCCACCCTCCCTCAAATGCCTTTCTGCCAGAGATGTAGCTGTCCCCCTCCAGACTTCCATTAAGCGTCTGGTCTGCTGCCTAGGAACAGGCCACCGCTCGGATCAATACACCTTCTGCCCTTCATCTCAACCGCCCACACACACCCAAATGAAAGAGGGGCGGGGCCTCGTCGCCAGTACAATAGGCGTTGTGAAAGCTCAGTCAGTCTAATTGTTCAGCTAAAGCCATTGTCGCTGTGTCCTGGAGTCTTGTTAAATGAGACGTTGAGAATATTGCTAGTCTTTACGTGTGGTGTTGGTGCAGTGGCCTACAATATATGTCGCTACAGTGTCACAATAACATGCCATCATTCAATATTCAGTTTCCAGCCACATATTGCATTGGTTGCATTTAATTTGTTCTGTCCGTAAATCTGATTATTAAATGTTTCCTACTAAATCAGGGTCCAAAAATCCATTTAGTATGTTTTATACGGCCTACGTATTAGTTTTTGTGTAGTAAGCATTTAAACACAATCTGTCTCAAGGACATTATGGAAGGCCTTACAAACAAAGACCTCTAATTGGAAATCCATACTGGCAAATGTATCCATATTAGTCAGGGTGTATATCCTTTTTAAATAATCAATTAACCTAGAAGGGCAAGAATTGAGCAGGCTACAGGTCTGGAACCTGAACTGCTGCAAAATAAACTCTAATTGGATTAGAAAATGAAAAGGCAACAATAATGAAAGGTAAGAAGTCATACAGCTCAATTAGGTTCTCAGTTTCAACAACTGTCTCTAATTGCAGGTCAGGCCTAGTTAAGTAATGATCGTGTTGCACTGCATGACAAACCTGTGACAGACCAATCCATCCAGCTGGGTAGAACGCCTATCAATATTTACACTGAGAGGAAGATGTTCTTGAGATAGAGAGTCAAATGGACAGAGGGTCTGAAAAAAATTAATATAAAAAATACAGCGAATACAACTATTATGGTGACAGTAAGCGTTATTTTTTACAACTAACCATGCACACATGTTCTATCAAGACACAACTTTAATATTCAAATATTAACAGTAAAAATATAATTATTTTATTCTCTTAATAGGACATCCAATTACCTTAAAGTAATCATTTTGTAAACACAGTAAACCTACAAATGAGCAGACAGTGGTCGTGGCTCACATTTAGCAGGTCTTTGTTCTTCAATCTTGAACATCTCCCCCATAACAAACCAACCAGGGGATATGGAGTGAACAAATAGGAACATGCCATTAGACCAGCGAACCCAGAGGAAAGGGGGGTTATGAAGTGAAAAGGGAGTGCATAGGCGACAAAATAAGCCTGAGGGGTTAAAGGAGGCTAATAGTAGACTGAACAGGTGAACGCAGAGCAAAGGGAGGTTAGCTGTGAGAGAAGATTAAGAAAAAGAGGCAGTGAAGGTCGGGGGGAGGACAAAATGGTGGACGGTAGGAGTGCACATTTAGTTGACAATAAGGGACTCTGATTGGTCAAGGCTTTTGTCCAGTCTGAATTCAGGCCAAGGCTGCGGGGGCAGCAGAAACTCAATCAGTGCTCAGTGCATGGGCCGGTCCAGTGGCACACAGGCAAAATGAGGAGCTTTGGAAGTAATCTCGCAGATAATAGACTCCCACTGTGTCCAGCGCCCAGGCCGATATAGCACTCTGGCTACCAGGGATCAATGCTTTTGTGGAGCTGGTAGGCCAGCAGAGGGTTATTCTACTTGCTCGTCCAGTGGACACCAGGCTTCACGTGGGACTCAAGCTTGACCCATTCAGTCCATTACCCAGAGCGCACGCAACATGGGGCAGGTGAGGCCAAGGTCTTCCATCTGGGCGGCTATAAAATGATGTAGTCCTTCCTTTCATTCTTGTAGAGTCCTCCACCCCCAGCTGACAGCGGAGATAGATGGAAAGCGTATGAGGGTCATCCACTCTCTCTTCCTTGAGTTCATTACACACTGATGGAGAGCAAGGGAGCAGGAGGCCAAGTTAGAGAGAGAGAAAGAGAAAGAGAAAGAGAGAGAGAGGGTGACGATCTGGGCTATGTTTGAGAGTTCTGAGAGAGTTTTTTTTTTGGGGGGGGGGGCGTGTTCAGGGGGGAGACTAACCTAAAAATAAAGGTAGAGCGTGTGACATAATGCAGACACATTCACAATGACGGGGAGAGAAAAAAGAAGCAACTGCACAGCAACTGTTCCAGTGTTATGGAAATGGTTTTTTTTCTGAATGTAAATGTTTGGGTTTAGTGTTTCCTCTGCTCCTGTTGTGATTGTGACCGAGTGGAGTTTTTAAAAATATCCTGTACACAGCACCAGCAGGTGTTTGTGTGTGTGCTTTAGCATCAGCACAAACCCTGACACACACAACACACGGTAAGATAATATATTATGATTTAATGTATTTTCATTGTCTAAATCAATAATCCTATTTGTGTTTTTCATATTATAAGGAGTGCACAATAGCAGTGAACTGGTTTGTAGATAACATATGTCCTTGGTAAACTGTTGACCAGAATGTTTTGCACACAGGTGTGTTTGTTGTTTGGGTGGGGAAGGGGTGGGGGTGGGGGGGGGGGGGGGGGTAGCTTGCATATAAAGTGTTGTCTGTCTGTTTATGGTGCTTCACCTCACTGAGTGTGCTGTGACACACACACACACACAAATACTGATGTGCCCCGCACCCCTGCCAACAAACACATCAGTTAAGCCACAACATTTTAGCCCTGACTCAGATCAAATTTGAATATCTGCTACAGAAACAAAACTAAAGAAGAAAGCAGAATAGTTCAATGTTTTGTTGTGCGTGCGTGCGCATGCGTGCGCGTGCGTGCGTGCGTGCGCGTGCGTGCGTGCGTGCGTGCGCGTGCATGTGCATGTCTGCGTGCGTGCGCGTGTGTGTGCATGTGTGCGTGTGCATGTGTGTGCGTGCGCGCGTGTGTGTGTGCATGTGTGTTTTTTTATGCGTGCGTGCGTGTGTCCATGCAGTGCGTACAGTTGCGAGCGTGTTCACACTTGCTGTGACGTATCAGCAGGCCGCCAGTCCTCATTCTTGAAAGAAGCAGCTCTTAATTCAAATCAACAACAAAAGGCTCTTTTCCCAGTGTTTCCTCTCCAGACCCACTGACTCCCCCCCCTCCCGAATGAGCCAAAGCTGGCAGCGCAAAGACAAAGACCGAAGCAATGGCGCGACATACACATAAAAAGCATTTCTAAACTCATGTAAGCACTACAAGATCAAGAGGTGGCGAAAATCCAGAGAGCGAGAGAATCAAGCGAACCGCTGTAAGTGGACGTGGGAGAAGGAAGTTTTCCCATAGTTATTTCTTTCCCACCCGGGGGGGGGGGGGGGGGGGGGGGGGGGGTCTTTGTGATTTGGAGAGGAGCCCTGCCATCTCTGCCACAGTGTGACCCAGTCCAGATGGATGCAACACATAGCCAGCCGCACGGGAAGAGCTGGGAAGCAGACCGGCAGATGGAGGGTTGCATGTGTACCCTCACATGGACACGTACGAGTCCTTGTGGAACAATGGGCCCCCTTGGTGGGGACCGCTTTGAAAAAGAATGTCTATCAGCTTGATGGCAGCTACACTGGAAAACGGTGGAAATATTTCCGTAAGTTAAAACAAATGTGTTTTTCTCAACAATACGTGTCACAGTTAGAGGGCACTGTATATTGTACATGCATAGGTGACCTCACACACACACACACACACACACACAAAATCATCCTTATGGACATACTGTAGACGTACTCTATAATAACCTCTGACAATGAATCCCTGTTTGTACAGTATGTCCCTGCCACCTGCTGTACTCTCTAAGTACCGGGGGTACAGGTTACCCAGGTAACACATCTAACCCCGGCGCACCACGGCCTCTCCTGCAGAGCCCCCCCCCCAATGCCTCTATTATCGCTGACACACAGGCTCCACACCCCGGCGCACACCCTTTGATAACAAGCCTCAAACCACAAGTGGAGTCTTCAGAGTCTACCCAGGCGCCGGGCTCAGATTTGCCCCCCCCCCGCATCAGCACTGCACCATCTCTCACGCAGAGGAGAGCTCCCATTGCCTCGCCCCAGAGACGGACTTAATTTGCTCCGCATCAGTCGTGGCTCACTGCACCTCGCTGTATCCCGTCGGTGCTCTGCAGATGTCTGACATTGAGATCACCACCGCAGGTGCCCTCTCCGTGCGTCACTCGTGAAGTGAATGGTACGGCTCCTATTAGTGCTACAGTGATGGGCCACTCCTCTGCTAGGCTCTGGAATTAGCCTGTGTGATTGAAACAGACGTGTGAGAACGTTTCAAATCAAAACAGCTCCCTCTACTCCCCCTCCCAGGCCCACACAGTTCCCTACCCCTTCCGCTTCCAGACACATGCATAGCTAGGTTACAAACATAAACAGGGAGCTAGGTAAGTATCTTGGTATTCTGGGCGACTATATAGCAAAATCGAGCAGTTTAACATTGTATACAAAAAAGTGTATTTACTCTATTTACACGTTGAAAATAACCAAAGAATCAAATGAGTGATAAATAGCATAGCTCACCGTATGTCCCTGTGTGGAATAGGGCTTTTCTGTCTGAATGGTCTGCATATCATACCACATTAGACTGCTCCTTTTCTCTGTATGGAAAATAGCTGTGCTAATGACATATTGCTCCGAGAATCTAGACTGTCAAGAAGGAGAAAGAGGATAAGATCAAACAAAGCACGTGAATATGCTGTAATTGGGTGATTAGGCAAAGTGGGGATGAGGCATTTAGAGTCCCAATTGGAAGGCGCTTTGCCCATTATCCAGTGATTGTCTCAGTCATGACTATTACTTATGAAATGTAAAGGCTACATACGACATGGCAGTCTCAAGACGGTGAGTGTGACCAACTAATTACAGCTATTATTCAGGGATAGGTGGCCAAGGCACACCTGGAGAAACACGTGTAAGGGATTTAATCATTCTGTGTGTTGTCATATGGTGTTTAATTAAGTTATGTGTAATGTTTGCCACCATCCACTAGGGGCATTTGTGCCATGTGTTTACACACACACACGCACGCACACGCAAACACACACACATGGATCAATAATCTACATGGTTATAGAAGATGGATTCTATATGTTTATTCTGTCATTTTATGGTAGTATCATTGCCTTGATAGATTATTGCAGTCATGATGACCTTTACAGATAACTATTCTAACCTTCAAATGTCATCATGATTTCCTGTGGATAGTTACATAATTACCAACATAATTACCGACTGGCTGTGAAACTGTAGGTGCTTTAGTCTGTACAGCCTTCAGTTTGTGTCAGAGGTTTGAACTGTATCGCTCCTGGATATTCAATTAGATGACTAATAGATTATCACACCTTTTATTCTGTAAATTATATAATAGGACTATAGGAGAAGACTCCTTATGGTAAAAAAGCCATTACATTGTGTCGCTGCTCTGACAAAAACCCACTGCCTTACAGTGACATCTACTGTTGAATAACTGACAAATACTGTTAACTGATAAGGTTATGTCCAAATAATGATTCTGGTTTTGATTGTACACAATGCTCTAAACCCCATTGACCAATGCTTCTGCTACTGTAAGAGCCTTGCTGATTGTCAATGCCAAATACTGTGAATAACCGGTATGTTGCATTAAAGGACAACTCATTAACATTAGCCTAGAATGATGGAAGTCTAAAAGGTTTATAAAAAATGTAAACACAATAAATTGCATTTTACTGCTATAATCTCTGTGATAGAATAGGACTACATACAACATACTTACGTGTTACATGCTGTGAGAAATTCATACACTAATTATAATGTTTGTGTGAAGTATTCCTTCAAGCTAAATAGGTGACATTTACTCAACCAAATAATTAGATTGTGTGTGTGCGTGCGTGTGTGTGTGTTTTTGTGTGTGCGTGTGTGTGTGTGTGTGTGGCATGTGCATGGTAAATGTATTTGTTGGCTGATGGCTTTTCCATTCTCTGTTTCCTGCTTGTTTTATGTCTTGTAAGGAGAACCTTTACTTTTTGAGTGTCTCAACCGTGTAAAGAATTTAGCCAGGTTTAGAGTGAACTGAGAATCTAGACATATTATTCTTGTAGCTTCAATCACATATTTTGAGTCATGAGTGGATAATGAATGAGTGGATAGCAGGATGGACGTGTAGGGTTGCAAAATCTGCATCTGTTTGCTTTTAATCAAATCTGGGGTCTGGAGGTCTGTAGTCAAAGAATATAGTCTAAACCAAAAAATACAAATATAAAGTACTAGACTATAAATACCATAACATAACATTGGACAGAAAGCTGAATTACAATTATTTACTTGTTTATCCCAATATGCTACAATATGTGGGCTAGTGTTAGGAATCTCTCTACTTTCACATTAGAATTAATATTCAACAAACGCATCCTGACCTGGTGTGTTTATCCCTTTATCCATAATTTATTTTGCAGGCTTGTTTTAGACAGAGTACTAAACTGAACCAGATACAAATACATGATCCTACTCTTGTAGCCAAGACTGCTTGTGAGATTGTTAACAGATGTTGGTCTACAGAGAAACATCAGTGGACTTTATATCTTTTGTTTGATTTCATCCAGTGTTGGTGATTAATCCTGCACTTTGTAGCACCAAAACAAACTTGCCGATTCTAGCCTACAATTTACTTAAAACATAAAATCAAACCAAGCATGAAACATTAAATGCTCACATAAGGTTTTGTGATATTACAGCAAAATATGGAGACTTGAAGTACAGTAGTTGAATGCAAAAATTTTTTTTTACTGCTGTCGTAAAGTTCACTTCTTATAATTCTCCTTACAAAGACCTGAGTCGTTTGTTTTGCAGTGTGAATAGTAACTGAATAGTAACAGGAAGTATCCGTTTCCATCCTTCCTGTTTCCCACTGGAAGGATGTGTTTGGCTTGATAAATTGACAAGAGAATTATACGGGAGACTAGACATGACTAGACATAGATGTCACGTGAGAAAGGTGACTGCAATATCTCAACTTCTAATTTTTACGGAGATTTTTAATCCAAGCAACTTAGAGTTGCTATATCAGTCTGTGCTCTTGTGGAAAATATATTTTTGACACACAAAAAGGGTTTGTTTCTGCCACAATAATAAAGTGTCAAATTATATATAAAAGTGGGAAATACTGTATGTCGGAAAGATTAAACATCTATGCCCTATGAGGCACTTGACATTGAAATTTTTTCAAAATATGTCACACGCGAGAGAGGACAATTTTACAAGTAGCCTAGTACTGTAGCATTATCGCAAATATACTGGCACATTCAGGTTGAGAAGCAATGAGCTTTCACATTTTTCTGAAAGTTTTCATGGGATGCTATGTTCTCTCAAAGGAAGCTATGAGTCAACTGACCTGGGAACAGGTTATTACTCCTTGTCCAATAAATTCCCCTTTCCCTCTTCAGCTGCTTTGTCACATGCTAGCTTGTTTGAACAGCACAAATTCAACTCTGACTATCGTAACAATATCTCTTCTGTCTAAATATTTCATATATGGTCTTTGTTGTAATCTGACCCTGACCATGAATAAATCATTACTTGTCATGGTTTAGTTGTTCATTTTAGTACATTTTCTGTAACAAGACTTGCTTAACATGGTGTAGCCTACTCTCAATTTGCAGTAGACTAGTTATCATGAGTAAACATGTTATTTTAATGATTGCCAATCCAGATGGAGTTTATATTCCAAATCAATTGTGTAGTGAACAACCTAGTAAACTCTAACCTCTCCGGGAACAATCACCTTATCGTGGTGGAGAGGTTTGTGTGTCCCTATGATCCTGAGAGCTGTGTTGTCTGGAGCCTTG
>JAODTR010091717.1:0-13934 GCA_025399935.1 Amblyopsis rosae | reverse complement strand
TAATGGTTTTGTAGGTTATGTTCTCCCCTCTGTCTTAGTTAGGCTAGCCTGTCCCTTATATAAACCCAGTTTGTATGCTCATTTGTTAGGTCAGTTATGTTAACATGTCAGGTGATGTTTTCTTAAGTTGACCTCAGTTTGTCATGTTTATATTTTTTGTGTTTACATTTTCATTATAAGATGATTATTTATACTTTGTATTCTTTTGAACTTTGGGGAAATAAAATCCCTAAACTACACAGTTAACCTTTGGTCCTTTTCTGTACTGCTTGGTCCCTCACAAGCACATTGCATTCCAGCAAATTCGCTCCCTTCAGTCGCTGGACTGACTTCCAGTCTGCGCTTGCGTCTCATCCCATGAGCATGCAGACACCTTAACACACCTTCCTCAATAATAGTCAGTAGGCTTGCTCTGGAGTTTGGACAGTAGCCTTTGAGCATCTCTCATTTTTATGAGGCTTGTTAGTTTATTTTAATAGGCACATGAATCATTTTGATTTTACAAGGCTGCTGATCGTTCACATTTAAATTGTCACTATATCAATATTTTGGAGTGAAACACGTTTGATTGAAAATACATCAGTATTGTCTATAACATTGTCGATGAAGAAAGTGAAAATGTGCTATACGTAGAACTTTAGAGCTACATTAAATTAAGTGTTTTATTTATGTTCCAGAAACACGTCAGGTATCAGTCAAAAGCCGTGAGAATATGGTTTAATTTGAATGTAAATTTGAATTATTTGATCAATTACCTTTTACCTACAGCAGCTTTGTGCAAATGTAACTGCAAAAGTTGTTAAATTTGTATACAACCATTTTTCATTTACGCTAGAAAAGGAGTAGTTTGAGGTTATTGGAGCTTCAAATGATAAGTGAACACACTGTGTGCAGTAATGTCTGCTATATATAAAAAATAAATACATTAAATAAATAAAAACTTGTCAACTCTCAAAAGCTGACAAGAGCAAGAGATGGGCCAGAGCATTGCTGTCCCATCTCCATCCAACACAAGTCATCTTAACAGTTTCCACAACAACCAGCCCCCATAAGGAGGAGTGTAAACACTCAAAGGGATTTGTGACTGGGATAAGGGTTTAGACATGGCCACTGTGGAGAACCTTCCAGGAAAAAGGCTAGGAACTATGCTACAAAGTGTGCAAGACTGGGCAGACATTTAATGTAGTTAGCCCTAAGCAAGACAGAGGTCGAAACATCCACAAAGTCATGTGTCTGGGCTCTGGGGTGAGCCAGAGGTGGGCCGAACGCAACAGCACTTAAGTGTTCAGTGGAAAAAAAGAATCTCATTAATGTATTGTGCTATGCACAATTGAGGCAAAGGCCTCAGGTAATGCATTTATTTACACATGGGGAGCAAAAGAGTAATGTTCCTCAAGAAAATAAAATTTTATGTAATTTTTGTGCATTCAGCAAATGGAAATGTCCTCACAAAAATGCCTACTGCTGCAAAAATTTAAAAATAAGAAAATAACACCAACTGCCATTCTATGGCTGTTGCTCAACAGCCTGCCTTGTGCTAGCCAGGCACAGATAACTATTGGTAATGTCACCTTTCACACATAGCTACATAGTCAGACAAGACACATTTTTGTCTTTAGTACGTCATCTCCACTGCAAAAGATTTTCTTGTTTATATGAAATAATCTACATTGCCGTAATTTCCCGGATATTAACCGCGGTTAACACATTGATTTTGCAAACTGTCGGCAGCTATGCGGTTAATACAAGAGGTAAACATTTTCTCTCATTGGCCTATTTTTTTTTTTTTTAAAGGTAATTGGCGATATTAATTATACATCCAAAGCAAAAATGTTTTGCTATGGTAGCAGGACAATCTGACAAGGTAGAGGGCTTTTCACATGGGATTTAACATCCCGCGCTCCGCCCTGCCCACCTCATGTGAAAGGCAAATATACTGCAGTCACAGAAGCGATGCCAGAAGTGATGAATCCATGATGGACCACAAACTAATCTTGCTAATAATACTAAAGCATACACTCTGTTGACAAAAAGCTATCCATACCTTTTGTAGGCTACATTCCAAGAAGCAGAAATAGAAAAAAGATGAGTGTCTAAATAGTCCAGGTCATGTCCAACCGTTTAGTCTTGCCGCGGCTTCGGATAGGCTAGTCTGTGCGGTAACATGTAGGCTACAACATTACATTTAAAAAATGAGATAATGAGAAAGAGGTTGATTTGTATGACTTAGTAATACAATAATGAACATCATGCTGGAACATGAGAAGGTAGTTTCATGTACAAGAGCCTATAGATTCTTAACATAGGTTGTTGATCATGTGCTCTGATGCAACTTCACAAAGCACCCCCCGTCCCCCAACTGTTACAATATAAAGCCGGACGCTCAGAGACACTACTGGGAAATCCTCCAGAATTCCAGCACACTCACACACACATAAACACAGGGCCATGGCGTTCATGTCTGACCAGCGGGATGCCCTGTGGGCTCAGAGGCTTTGGGTAACATGTAGAATAATGCCGGCTTTATACCTTACGACTTGTAAGCTATTTCACTTTCACAGACAAATTTCCAGTGTCGGAAAAAATAACCTCTAAAGTCTCGCTACAGTTGTAGCACGCTCCTTTCATCTAGATAGCTTGGAGCAAGGTGGCAATCGGAGCAGTTTTCAGTCTCTCGTCTTGATGTTCAGACAAAATCAAACATGTTTAACATCACCTTAAGTCTTCAGTCTTGGCTCATGCAAATAGTGAAGGGATCAGCACACACCAGAGCGTCTGTTTGTTTTGAAATTTGCTGGAGTATGCGATAGGCCCAAATATGGGAAAACACCCCTACATGATTCTGTGTAAAGGGTAGTCTACTTTATGTAACAAATCCATATCCAGCATCAGTCCAATACACTGATTTTTTTAAACTTCTCATTCGCCGGTATCCCTGCCCCGCTCTCTTTTTTAGCCAATACAGATCAGGAAGCTAACAGTCCACTTTGAAAGGCTTACTACTTCTCAACATAGCTAATTCCAAAAACAACTAGAAATACTTTGTATTCATGGAATGGGTCCTTTAAGCTGTGGGTATGTGTGTGGGCTTTTTATAGATTGAAGCAGAGAATCAGTCTGCTTCTGTGTCTTCCCCACACATGACAAATCTGAAAGTCGGACTATTTAAAATGTTGTCTACAAAAATCTTGTTTGCTAGCAGCCATGTATTATAGGGCATGTTCAAACTAACCATAACACCAGGTCCACAGATAAGAGCACTGACAGTGTTTGATCTACTGACCTGTACAATTGGAGAAAGCTTTCAAAGTTTTACATTAGGCCAGCAAATGGCCACAGTGAAGTCCTAAATGCCACCCAGACAATAATTAATAAAACCATTCTTTAAAAGCTGTAACGGCAGTTGTAAATAGAGGGTTTATGTCTGCTGTCAGCAGTCTACATGATTCAAGTATCAGCAAGTCTCTTCCCACCAACACAATGACTCTGTTTACCAATTGTGCTAAAAATATGACCTGTATAGGGGTAAGTGTGAACGCAACCAGCACACAGATCAGAAAGTGATCAGATCCACCAGACCAGTCAGGTAGTGTAGATCGTATTTCTGAATGATGTGACACTGACCGCAACTGTATTTCTACATTTCTCCTTCTGGGCCTGCTGTAGACAGTTTAATGTGTTAACTTTCCAAGGTTACATTTCACCCAAAAGCAGCGGATAACTTTAAGCACCCTAAAATGATACATCATCTTTGGTGGCAAGGAAGCAGAGAGTAATTTAAAGATACAACTGCATGTAGGGCTGTGCGATAAAACGATCAGATGACGATAGAAAAACGCCTACAGTCTTAAATTATGTTTCACAGTTTACATCGTAAACTCTACACTCTTTACTAGAATCATTTGGAGTGTTCGTATTTTGCGTTGCAAGGCGTTGGCAAGGCTTTTACTGCACTTCCAGTAACGTGTGTAGTTTTTTTCAGCTCTCCAAATCTCCACCACTGTCTCTTTCCCTCGCTGATCTCCGTGTGTGTGTGGAGTGAGCCCTGCCTGCACCGTAGTGGAGCAGAGAGCACGGAGTAGCAGATCAGAGAAACATTGGTGAGGCAGATTCGAGTCCTATGATTGATTAAGTTTAACCTGCCAGCTTACAAGTTGCATTTTGCGTCATGCATCACCGGTGCTACTTCTGTAAAGTAAACCAAACGCGCTAGCTAGCTACCTGGCAAAACACATTGACATTCCATTCAGGACATACAGCCTAACCAGGACATAATTCAAGAAAATGTTAGATTAAATGTCTTACCCCTATATTTTGTTTGTCTGGCAAGTTCCTAGAATATCCAATCTTTCAGACGAGTTATCTTAAAGAAACCATGCATGTTTCTCAACACCATGATTGCCATGGTCTAATCACGTTATGCAGTCAATTGGTTATGTTCGTATTTGTAAACAACAAAAAATTACAGCAAAATGATGTAGAAACTATATTAAGTTTATTTGAACTCAGTGTAACAAGTTAATCTCCTCTGCTCACTGTGGTTCAGAGAGGGCGGGCTGCCCCTCTCCACATACGCAGTGCCTATGAATGTGAGCACAAGCCTGTGGGGAGGGGTTCATTGAATTAAATATTAAAAAATAAATAAAGATTGGATGACACGAAACTGTTAACGACACATATCACGATATAGCAAGTTCTGTAAATTCTATTATCAGGATCTAAAAATATCCATATCGGGATATTACATTTTAGCCATATTGCAAACCCTAATTGCATGAAGGGACAACGACGCATGATAAACCTCAGAGATTAAGTGTAACTCCAAGGTTAGTGCATTTAGGTGGCCAGACATCCAAAAACAGGAAGGATAAAGAAAAGATTCATACACTCAATTTTGATGTCCAAAGCATATTTATAATATATAAATATGTACTTTTTGCCAGCCCGTGTGTAGCGGGGCCGGTCAAAGTGAGTGCACGACACTTACCGAGTCCCTGACTGACTGAAATTACGTGCGTGGACAGTGCTAAGCAGTATGGGCTTTTGTCCCGTGCCAAACTACTCAACTCTAAAGCTAACAAAGGCTTAATATGTATTTTGTCAGCTTCTTCTGCTAACAGACAGTAATGTCTTCTGTTGAACTTGGTTGAGTCTAATTCTCGGAACCACAGTGCTAGTCACACACACCAGAACGCTACTGGCACCTACTGGTGGACATAAATATAGCCTACATAAATTATATTACTAACAGAAAGAAAATAACTACATAAACTCAACTGTTATTTAACTGACTTCACATTTCTTTTTTGTATAAAAGGCTAAAAAGGTGAACACATTTATTTGTAAGTTTTTTTATTTCTAAAGTGTTAGTTTCATAGACTTGGCAAATGCATTTTTCTGAAGTATCATTTGTGGGTGTTCTTAGCAGTTTTTCTGAGGCTTAAATTGTTCATATTGATATCAAAATTATACCGAAGTTCTGAAATAAATTATGATATAAATTTTGGCCATATAGTCCAGCCCTACTTAACTTTTAATGGGGAGCATATGATCCCTAACATTATAGTCAGTGTATTTTGCAGTGTCAGGAAAAATCTCTTTATTCTAGTGTCAGGTGCGGGGGCTACTTACGATCTAGTCCGTTGACGTAGCGGATCGAGACCTCACAGTGTCCCCACACTGCACTTACAATGGGGTACAGCCTCTTGCCCTTTAGTCCCCTGAAGGCTACTCCCAGGTACTGTCCGTCCACCATAAAGCTCAGGGTGCCCTCGTCCATGTCCAGCACCACCGTCAGAGAGTCTGGCAGCACAAAGGACTCATCCGACTCCAGGAAACAGGGGTATGTGGGGGCGGAGGTGGGCCTGTTCTTCCCATCGTGATAGAGTCTGTTGCGGCCTAAGTCCCAGCCCCAGGACTCTGAGTCTGAGCCCACCAGGGCCATGTAGCCCACAGAGTGCAAGGGAGCCTCCGCAGTAGCCACGCCCACCACCGCGTGAGTGCCCCGCTGTCTGGCCGGCCAGTGGATCCTCCAGACGTGGAGGCCTCGGGTGTAGCCCGCCCTTCCCCGGATGCAATCTGTGCTCTGGGCCACCGGGTGGCGATGGAAGGTCAGCTTGTCATCCTCCTTGACAAAGACATTCAGCGAGCGGTCGTCTGGATTCCAGGCGTGACGCAGCTGGGTCTCGGGGCTGGCAGGCGGCATGTCCAGGAGCAAGTCCAGCCGGGGTGGTCGGCAGAAATCAGGGCCTCGCAACTCTTGTCGCACCGGCCGGTATGAGGGCTCCCCGCGCACGTCCACTGACTTGATGCTGCCGGAAATTTTCTGGCCCATGGTTGGATGGGTGTGGGGGAGGGATGGAGGTTAGGGGAAAGGGGGAGGTGAACCAAGAGCGGCGATGAGGGGGAGGCTCCTGACGTTACCTCATGAGCACGGCAAGCAAAGGGGTAGTCCCAGGGCGAGAGACCAAACAGCCAAAGAGGGGAAACCACACTCCTGAAATACACGGCAAAGACACAGCGCTTAGAGAAAATGTACGTTATTGTCTGGCAATAGAGCTAGAGAGGGAAAAGATGTAATCCAAACAAATCGATATTTCACAACAGAGTTCCTTCTGAAGTTATCCTGGTCTCTCCAGGCAAGCTTGGCCCAGATCTATGATAACATTTCCTACTGGTTTCCTTTAAATATGTGATTACCTTCTACCATAAACCTATGAAGATCTGCACATGGGGTTCACCCTGATGAGACAAAAAGTGGTGGCTCTGGCAAAATGTCTCATGGACTGCAATTGATGTGATTGTGGTTATTGACCTGTTCAACGGTTAAGTTATGCAATGTGACACGACATTTGTCACATTGAAGCCTAGAATAGTGTTTTTTGGTCACCTCACGTAGTGTAGCAATAATAACCTACCCTCTAGCTTGCAAAATACAAACAGAGAGGAGTCTGCTTTACTAGTAACCAAATAATACATTTATGGCACTCTACATTCTAGACTACTCTAAAGTGTGTGCACTCATCAAAATAAGATTGCAGCGGTAGGCAAATTAATTGCATTACCCCTTGGTTAATTAGCAAAAATTTTACTTTTGGCATCAGTTTAGATATTCTTATAAATAGTTATGGAAATGGCGCATTCCACACCATTTCCACACCAGTCGGTATAGAGAAGTTAGGTATTACAGCCCGTTTGTAAGACTGAATTGTGCAAAGTTTTGATTCAGTTTTGTTTCATGATACTTTATTACTGAAGGTTGTCAGGTTGACTCAAAAATAATGATAAATTAAATCCACTTTTAATTAGATGGTTTTAACAACTGTTTTAATTGGTTAAAGTAGACATGCTATGTCCCTTTTTACATTTGGACAATTTCTTGAAGTCTCAATGAATTTTATTGGACATGCTTAAGTAAAGAAACACTATAGCACCATATTAAGCAGAATTTCAGAATGTTGTAAACAAAAGCCATCTATTTTCAACAGTGTTTAAGGTGTTAGTATTATACTGCCTCGCCAAGGCATGCATGGCAGCAGTGGTCACGAAGCCCCAACATTTTGTGCAGGGACAAATTTCAGTACAGTGCAACAGGGACAGGGGTGTAACATTTTGATAACCAGCCGGTTATCAAAATATCTAGCACTATAGACCATCTGACAAAATGAATATAATCTGTTTAATTCTGTTTCAGCAATTAGAATAAAAATTCCAACTAGGTGATGCAAAAGGCCTATTCTCTAGGAGGATTTTAAGTGCACATGCCTTGATGTTATTTTAGAAGGAGATTTCCAAACTTTATTTAAAAATATGACAAGATATTACTACTACAAAATGTAGTACTGAACATGGCACCATTCCCCCTGCACTGGATGTCAATGTAACACTACACTAGTCATCCAGAGAGGTGGTGATACAAAGTCACTGGTTCTGCCATGGATATTGCTAACAACCAATGAGAACAAATGCATTCCTTCTACAATGACAAATCAGACCAATAAAAATAGGCAAAATAGGTTGATAATTCTCAATGGCACAGAAGGACATGGAGTGCTTGTTGGTCCACTGGAACATATGGGGGAATTAAAATGTTTAACACAGGACAAAATAAAAGACCATCAAATCATTGTGTCACAATTTCACCACTGAATAATTACAAATCTTATTGGTAGAACAAAACCTTTGTCTAGACATGAACATTTCGACAGGCATATTCTAAATTCTGAAAATGTGCCAATATTCTGCTAGACTGAGAAGGAAGCATGGTCTCTTGTTGTAATAGTAACCCAATAAAAGCAGTTTTGAGTTTCGACACTGTATAATGTGCAGGTTGCCATTTCTTAAGTTACCTCAGTCAGGGCCGATCAAAAGTTTCATGAGAGTGTGATGTCTGTGTAGCGTGTACACTGATGTTTCAGGTGCACTAAAACGTTGACGTTCCTATCTCTGGAACCAGTCTCCTCCTAATCCCACCCGTGCCTCCTCAACCACACCATTGTCTGTACTGTCTACACACATTTTCCTTCCTCCTGCCACCTCTACTAGCTCTGCCCTTCTTTGTGGGGGCTGCTGTCCATCAGCTGCACCAGAGCCTGTTGTAAATGGATTCCTGTACACGTTCCATTATTGAATTGTCTGCATCATTTGCTGCCAGTGGGGGGATTGACAAGATTGACAGGGCGTAGTTGCTAGGCATGGCTGGCTCCACTGACCCATTATAGGGACACAATGATACGGGTGGGATGACTGATCATTCAACATTACAGTAGGTAGGCATACGGGCGGGAGTGCAGAACACACCAGACACTAGAAGGCTGCAACAAAATCCCGTAGCTCAGCTCACAAGCACACTACACCATGCTTCTACATGACAATAAAAGTGAAGTGAACTAATGCGTATTCGTTATAAGCCAGACTCAACCAGTCACCGTACCGTTATTGCCATTTAAGTGAATTAATGAGTCACTGGCTGACCAGAAAAGCAGGGAAAGCCAGTAAAGACACTGGAGCAATATCTATTGTGTCAGACTCCTTAACTAGCAATGCTGCCAGAAGAAGAACAGTTGCCAATGGGGATTGAAGACGAAATGTCCCTAGACAGCTTTACTCGCATGGAGGTTTCTCAAAACCTGAAGCACTGTGCCGCCAGAAAGTGAAATGTCTCTCAATAATGTAGTCACACAGGCTAAAGCCATCACCTCCATGGCAAAACCACTGAACACATGAGATGAAATAAAGAAGTTAGAACAGCAAAGACACACATGCGCACACGCGCGCACACACACACACCGGTAGAAACAAACCTGAGAAACTGGAGGCATCTCACCATGAAAGTGCATCTCCAGACAGTCCTCTTTCACGCCGCAACGTGAACACAAGCACAAGTGGAGAAGGCCTGCTCCAAGACGGGGTCAGAGCACAGTCAACCGCTAGGGCAGGAGAGAAATTGTGTGTATGTGTTGGCAAGTTGCTAAGTTCCTGCTTGTGACGTGTAGAAGGGGAAAACAGACTGGCTCCAGTTCCCAGCTAAGGCAGGAAAACAGTCACTGAAAGGAGCAGGTGGGGTGGGGGTGGTGTGAGAGAGAGAGAGACGCCTGGAAATATTTCTCAAGAATAATACAAATAAAACACCTTAAGATCCACTTTCCTTCTGTGCTTCCACAAGTGACACATTGCTTCTCCTTCTCTCCAGCAGTTTGTAGAGGCGGTTATTGACCGTTCTCAATCATCTAGGGTGAAACTAGCGAGGTGAGGACTGGTCAACACGGTGCCAAACCACGGTAATTAGGCTGGCCGTTACAAAGCTAGCCGTCTAGCAGTACAGACTGAAAAGGAAAACAAACACGGGTGACACGTGAAGTGAGTGGAAAGTGGAAATAACCAACACAGCTTGGAGGTATGGGATTATGTTAATAAGAGAATTATGTTATGTCACAAATTTGAATACATTTCATTAGTTCAGCTATTACATCACACTTGGATGCCCCCCCCCCACCTACCTCAGCTCAAACCTGCCACCATCCCCACTCTGCCTCTTATCTTTCTCCCCTGGGGGACAAGAAAGAACTCCTGACAGTCTTGCTCTTCAATGCTATGGTGTCAGAAACAGCATACCAACATGGCTTCCCAAAAATCAATTTAGGTACAGAAATATACTTGAACTTCTGTAGAGACTAACACATTACATTAATTAAAGAAGGCTGCCCGTGACCTAGCCAGCCTTCATTTATACCGTTGGTTTGTGGGCAGCAAGACATGAAGACTACACTACTGAAATTACAGGCGGTATCCGGTTTGTGTACCTTTCTTACATGTTGCTGAAGCATACAATTTACTTGTGTAAATAAAAACATTTAAACTACTACTATTTTTTTTTAAATGCTTAAAACTGTGCTCAATACAGCATTTCCATACAAGTGTAATATAAAAGAAGCATCTGAATTTCTGAGTGTATTGAAAAGAATACCTTTGGGATTTCTAAATAAATACCTAGGTATACCTTACCACCCAAGCCTATAGTGTACTCACTTAGCACACAGGGCTATGCTAATGACAAGAGGGCAACGGGAGTGAGAAAAGAAGAGGTTATAGTCGCGGTCTAAATTAGTCCAGCAGCAGGACACAAGGCTATAAAAAGGTAATTCAGGCAGGAGATCACAGATGTACGCAAAAAAAAGAGACTGTTAGGAAAACAGGCGGGGGTGGTAGAAAGGAAAGTAGAAAGTCAGTAGAGAATGTATGAACAAAATCACAGGACAAACCAGGTGAATTTGTTTCACAGACGACCTAGAGGTAAGAGGGAGGAGAACTGCCTAGCATGACACCTATAACAAAGTGCTTTACAATATTCTAAATATTAAAATAGCAGCAAACAACTATTTTATATGTAAAAATAATATGTTGAGAAATTGTATCCTAAGCAGAGAATGACACACTGTGTTGTAATCCAAGCTCCTCTGTTAGTTTACATAGCTGGTCCGGCCAAGCGATCACATCTAGTGGAAGTCATATAGAACCACTTTAATGAAAAGTCTTCTTAAAATATGAAACCCCAATGATAAAGAATGTATCCGCTTTTCTTAACACACATTGGGAGTGTGAATAACCTTTACGATGCATAGAAAAGAATGTATAGCAAGCCGAGAGTGGGTGCAACTGATCAATAAGAGACCATTTGTCAAAATGGCTTCCTGCTCCACAGACAAAATATACACCAACTTGAGCTGTGGGCAAATGTCTCAATGCCTCCATTTAGTAAAAACTAAAAAAGGTGCTTGCCACCTCCAGAGGTAGAAACTTCATACAAAGCCAGATTCAGCCTGTTTGCACAAAAAAAATAGAAGTTTGGCCACAGTTACGTTCACATCCACATGCATCAGTAGTGCAAACAGAGGCAGGCACCAGACTGTAAAGAAGCAGCTCATCTAACATAAGCAAGTCATAAGGTGTTATAAAGCCTTTGGTGTTTAAATTGCTGACTGCGTTGATGCACTGGCCTGCTCCTAGAAAATACCTCACTGACTTCAGTGGTCCCGACAGACCAGTTCACAATGTCGCCTCTGAGCTTTTGGGTGAGGCTGGAAAATTGGCAAACGCAACTGGCTGCTTTAGCGTTTACTTGCATCTGTGTCATGGTTTCATAAGCACACAAAAACACAACACTTCAAGAGTTGCAGCTACCAAACTCTTCCCAGACAAGATAGCCCAAAATACAGTCAGAAATCCAGTATCTCAACATCAAAGTATCTTAATTATGCTCTTTCATATTTAATTGTATTTTCGATACATTTTGGCCTAGGCAAGAAATTTTGGGCTACACACAAAAATCTAAAATACATATTTGCAATGCTTGACCAACTGAATATTTCAGAAAAAAAGATTGAGTCAGCCAATCATGGATGTATGGTCCCAAGAGTAAAGTGCTTTAACAGTGCATGGACTGGTGGAGACCACCAATTATAATGTAATATTCAGCCTGAAATAGATGCTCCATCCTCAAAATTACCCCATAAAAAAAATACAATAACTACTAACCAGAAATGCCTATTGGTGATTAAATTGGTGCCGTCTGTTACTACAGGTCAAAACCTTAGCCACATCTCTTTAATCCTGGAGTCATATTGAAATATTTAACAGCAACCGTGGATCCGCTTCTCCAATGCCTACAGGTAAGTCCCAACTGGTTTCGGTATCAGCTTTCCAAAAGATGGGTTATTGAATTAAGACCAATCACATGACTTTTGATTTGAAAACAATTCTAGCCACCTAAAATTTACCAATTGGCATCAGTGCCACAATTTTAGTTGTAAAATATAGTCATTCCCATTGCATCTCACATAGGATTCCAGTTTATCTGATATAGAAAGGGCTGTGACAATGTAATGAATAGTACATGAGTATTGGCATAAGCGTGTTGAGCTCACCTGTTAATCCATTTGAGAGCTCTTGGTATAAGAAATCCACATCACCAGAAAGTCAAGAGGTAAACGCTGGACTCCTGTTGAGGAACACCAGAGAGGGAGATCTGGTTAGGTGTGTGCACTGCAAACTGCTGCATACAATTTATTTTTTTCCATTGTGGTTAATGTTAATAAATTAAACTGGATCTTTTACAGTTTAATTATCCCAAACAAAGTACATTTTGTTTTGTGTTAAGTAACTAGAGCAGCTAGAATTAGTTGTGGGCCCATAAGAATGTCCCAGTTAAGATTCCCCATAATCCCAGTAGACTAATTGCAAAGAGCTACCTCTAACCTCCAAGTAGATGTAACAGTGTTTATTACTAATAGAACTACTCTCTGTTCTCTAAACCAGTCATTAACAATCAGTTGAAATAAAGCCGTACTGAATCAATTGGCTGTTCTCTTATTAACTCTTCTCAGAGTTTGAAATCACTTGATACCCTATATCATGGAGCTTTGAGATTAATTTTAAATTGTAAAGCTATTACTCGTCATTGTATTTTATATGATAAAGTTGGTATAAAGGCAGTAGGTATTCCCTGCGTTCACAGGACAGAATTTTGCTATCGATACCTATTGCTAGAAGAGAGTTAGGCAAAAGGGCCTTTAAATATTCAGCCCCTGCAGCTTGGAATGCCTTGCAAAGAAATAAAAAAAAAAATTTTCTTTTGGTAATTTCAAGTCAGTTCTAAATTCTGTGGTTACTGATTCTTTTCCTTGTGGTTGTTTTTAGTCTGTACTTGATTTTGGAACCTAATGTTTTATGTATTACCCGTTTTATCTGTATTGTTATTGTGTTGTATGTGAAACTGTAACCGGTCCGTACCCAGGGCACTCTTGAAAGAGAGATTTGAATCTCAATGAGTCTTCGCCTGGTAAAATAAAATAACACCTTTCAAGGTTAATAAGTCTATTATTGAATCTATTAATAATTGAAATACAGTCCTACTTTAATCTGATCTCCAGACTAAAATCGCAAAAATAGAAATATTTAGCATGACAACGCAGTAAATTGCTTTGGATGGCATTTCAAATCATGTTTAGGCGTGAAGTAATCTACAAGGAATGGAAAGTAATCACATTATGTTACTAAAAATGTAGGTAATCTAAAAATGACATTTTAGATTTAAATTTTAGTCTGGTAACTAGTAACCTGTTGATCATTACGTCACATAAGAAACTCTATGCTGAACATCTGATATAAGCTCGGCAGCACTTGCGGGAAGTGGTACTATCGATTTCCAATAGCTGTTAGCATTGTCACTTAAAGTCTGTATCTGTAATTCTGGTGCGAAACTAATACAGTGCTTTACCAACTTCTGATATTCCATGTATGCAAGACAGCAATTAGTTGTGTTGTTAAGTTTCCCTAACAAATTCCTCAGTATAAATGTAACATCAGAGAGTATATAACTGCGGTTTTCATCTCAAAAGTAATCTGACAGCTATTAATTAGTATCAAAAAAGATATTA
>JAODTR010091706.1:0-13935 GCA_025399935.1 Amblyopsis rosae | reverse complement strand
CGAGGACATCCACAGGTTGGGAGGGGAAGTGCAGGCAGAGAGACACAGGGACAGCCCAGGAGACAGTCATGACAGTTAGCATACACTAATATAGTGTACATTCTAAATGTTTTTTTATATATATATTATGTACATAATCTATTATCATGTTTACATTATGTTGTTCTGGTTTAAAATGCAATACAAAACATGTTCAAAACAAAATAAACACAAAAACACAGCCTTACACTACACCAACATACAACAATATTATCAAATTATAGGTCTATACACTCCTTGTGTTAAGATAGAAATGTACTGTATTTCCATTATGTTTAGGTAACCTGTGGATCACAAAAAAATATAGTTTGGTATTGGACTAATCTTTCAGATTCATTATGAGAATATGCTTGCACAAGGCAGAAATACAAAAAATTTCCCAATATGCCCCAAGTCACCCTATTAACAGACGCCACAGAAGTTTGTGTCCTGGTCCAAGTTTTTCCACGTCTTTTCAAGTCTGGAGGGGAACACAATCTGTTTAAAAACATTCTATTCACAATGTCAAATGATTACTCTATTAATTTAACACTCATGTCAACCAGTCACAACATGTAGGTACACTGTGTGTACATTGTGAGTGTTGTTTTCCCATTCAGTCTAAAACGCGAGCCACCCAATCAAAAAATCTAAACTACACAGGCGCCTGTATATACAAGTGCACCAATGCATGTGTAGTTCCTACATATCTCAGAATGTCTCTCTCTCGGTCTCGTTTCCATAAACTGTGGTGATTATAGTGCATACACAACGGCAGAATGTGTCCATGTAACTTGTTTTTTTTTTTTTTCAATGTAAACATGTGTTTTTCTCTACCAATAAAGTCAATGGAAATAAACCTAATTGAAAATAATTTGGCCAATGCGAGTATGAGGCAGGAAGGTCGAGAGAAAATGCGAAATTAATATTATAAAAATGTATCAAATAAATTATGTGTGTGATAGAATAACCAATCAGCAAAACGAGCGGAATCAGATAATAAAAACAAAGTATTCCGAGAGCTTTTGCGACAAAGAATGTACGACACTTTACAACATTGGCTTGGTAGATTAGCCGCGCTGATTGGCTGTTACCAAGAAATCTGAGCATTTATCACAGCGATTGGCTACTACACTGCCGTACCATGGTGAGGAAGGAAGTGAACGACAAATGTTGATGAATTCACAAAGGATCGTTGTAATGTAAGTTAATACTGCTTTATGGAAACTATTTGAAGAGGCATTATCGAAAATGGCTGAAAAGTTTGATAATCTAGAAGAGCATCTCGAGAAATTTGTCGAGAACATTCGTCAATTAGGAATAATCGTCAGTGACTTCCAGCCCAGCAGCCAAACAGGACTCAACCAAAAACTGTAAGTACGGTATCATTCACAAATAAAAATGAATCCAATGAAAACGTATATAAAAAATCAGTAGTGTTTTAACGTGTTTCCTACTCACAGTAACTTCATGATATCTGGTCTACAAGACATCGAGAAATGTCGCCAACAGCTCCATGAAATCAATGTTCCTTTGGAGGCATTTGAGTGAGTCTTGTGTATAGTAATGTTTTAACGTCACCAGATTAGCCCAGTACGGTAGTGTTTTCATACATACATACATACATACACACACATACACACACACACACACCATATAGTCCGACGTCAGTTAGTGATTAATGAGAATTGTACTGTCACAGAAAAACGTATTCTCTATGCTACAGTACAATTCACTGTCACAATAATTAAGGAAGAAATGGAGGGAGGGGGAGCATGGACCTCCTATTTAAACTTCCCACTATAAATTGTGTGTATGTATATGTCTGTGTATGTATATGTGTATATATTATTTTTTTTGTTGAAATGAAGACATTGCAGATTCTTTGTGCAACACTTTCTTTTGGTATAAAACAAAAAAACGATCAAATTGTGTTTGTAGATACATTGACCAAGGGCGGAACCCTCAGCTCTACACCAAGGAGTGCCTGGAGAGGGCTCTGGCTAAGAACGAGCAGGTGAAAGGGAAGATTGACACTATGACGGTAAGTGATGCTTCAATATACTGTGAAATAGAACCTTTCAAAAATGTATAATGAAGCTTATTCCTAAATAAATTGGACCCGTTAGTTATCTTGACAACAGTTCATAATGTTTCCATACTGGTTCCTGAATTATAATTCTGACACAATGTTAATTCAAATAGCATGGCTTTAATTCACACACTAAATATGAGTGTATTTTTAGTTTCAACCCCCGTTCCATTCTACTCTAACTTCTGAACTCTGCTGCAGCCATGTGTCCAACACAGACAACCCCTATGGCTGGTGCCATGTGTCCAACACAGACAACCCCTATGGCTGGTGCCATGTGTCCAACACAGACAACCCCTGTGTCTGTGCCATGTGTCCTACACAGACAACCCCTATTACTGCAGCCATGTGTCCTACACAGACAACCCCTATGGCTGCCGCCATGTGTCCAACAGAGACAACCCCTATGGTTGTTGAGCGGACTGGTCATGACTAGTGCAGGGACACTTCCTCGGACTCCTGTAGCGTCTGTCCATTTCTTAATTGCAACACAATGTGATACAGGTCGTATTATTGCTAAATCTCGTTGGCCTATCGACACCTATTGCATCTTAACTGCCCTGGAGGAGTGGATTGCTCCCTCTATGGCCCCTTCCCAAGATGTCTTCCCTTTCTCACCATGGGGGTTTTAATGGAAGTTTTTGCTTGCCCTATATATAAAATATAGGCTGTGCAGCCCTTTGAGACTGAAATGTGTAAAGAATAAATACATCTGGTAGTTTTCCTTTCTACTTTTATTTATTGTAACTTTTGCTTGTAATAATCATTTATGATTGCTTATATTGATGACTTTTTAAAAAAACTTTTATCCTATATCTCAGATTTTACTTTTGCTTGTACTTGCCAGCTTCATAAATCATAACACAACCCCAGATTGACAGTTGCTTTTATTGCAGAAATTCAAGAGCCTCCTGATCTCAGAACTCAGCAAGGTTTTTCCAGAAGACATGGCGAAGTATAAGGCGATACATGGAGATGACCCAGCATCTTAGTGCCTCCTGACACACCTCTCGCGTCTCGAATGAAACCAGTGACACTCCAATGGAACTATCAAGGAGGAGACACAATATGACAATAAGCTACCAGTGTTTTCCTCATTTAATTTTATGGATACTGTTGCGCTGACGAAGAGTCAGGGCCGAGAGAGAGAGAGAGAGAGAGAGAGAGAGAGAGAGAGAGAGATTTTCCCCAGCTCAGCAGACTGACTTGGCTAACATATTCCTGTGTGACATTTCAATCTCACTAGCTGTTTTGCCGTCACATCTGCTTTCATGAAAAAGGTCTCTACAAATCTAGTTTACCAGGCTGGAACATTGCTCAGCTGCTTCATCGTTGATTCACATATTAAGATCGTGTGAGCTGTGCCAGTTTGAATTTAGTTCAATATAAGTTCAAACACACATCAGGCATTATTGCAGGTTGTGATGTTGGAGGAAAGCCTATTGAGCATATAAAGGATCTGCACTCTGGAGTCTTGGCTTCTAAAGTATCACAGCTTTGGCAGAATGTTTAAAAATCACTGTACTAGAGCTGCGTGTATGCGTCCGTGTGTCTGTGGGTGCGTGTGAATACTGTATATTGCTTTGTTGGGCCTTTTGAGGCCCTTGTCAATTATCATTTAAGGTTTTGTATTTAGCTCAGGTGTCCCAAAGGCCATTCAAATTGTATGCAACTATGTTCTGTGACAGTTTTGTGCCTGACCACTTGAGCGGGTCAGGAAGTAGTTGGTGTTTTGTTTGATACTTGTTTGTAATAATTTTGTTAATAAATAGTCTTGTTGGGGGAAATGTTAATAGTTATATTACCATGTCAGTATGAGTGTATAATATTATCACAGTAATGTCCTATATTTTATATAGGTATTCTAGGATTGAGCACATGCCTGGCTTCCTGTGCCTTGTGGCTGACACTGTTGTATGCCTTCCCTACAGTGCCCATAGGATTCTATCTGCTCTACCTCTCCTTATAGCCTCAGATGGGGTTCTGAGGACGCTACAGAGTAGATGAGGGAAGCCTTTAGCACTAAACGCTGATGCATCGATGATCTCAGGCTGAAATGTGAGCAAGTCTTGTTAGTGAGACATGCGTCTTTATGACGTGCTTGGCTTGCTCAGCTCAGGTGTCTCCAGTGTCAAGTATGTTAGTGTTGTAACCCATGCTGCCTGTGTGTGTGTGTGTGGTGCAGGACAGCTGCCCCCACATAGTGTTAGCAGACAATGCAAATACTAATAGGGTTTTAACACAAAGAAACCCCCCGGTGACCCTAGAGACCAACTCCTTGCTATCAGATTACTAATGATTTTCCTCTAATCCATACATACATATTAAAATATATGTATACTAAGGAGGATATGTGCTTAAAGAGATGCTGTTTGGTACAATATTACTGGTATTTTTAGTGGGGTAGATAGAAATAATGAACCACTTTTCAGCATTTATTGTAAAAAAACATCAATATACTAGCTAACATTGCTGACTAGAAACATTTTCTGTGGTGGTGTCATTCATTTGTTGAATAAACTCTGCCATCCTCTTCGTGAAAGACCCTGAGCTTCATTATACTTGTAGCATCAGCACCTGTTTTATTTACTCTTTCAGTTTGTCAATATTTACACTTTGACCTCCATCCTGAGTTCATAGATGAGGTATTGATGCAAGTGCTGGAGACATAATCGCTGTTCAAGGACAACCTTTCAGTACTGGGAGATCCTGAAGAATAATGGAAAGAAAAAGCTGCTTTTATTTAATTTGTGTAATGACTGTGGGCCGTGACATTCTATTTAACCCACAGGATGAAATGTGTGAATGCGCACATTGAATAGGCTAAGCACAAAGAGCCAGTGAGTTAGCGAGTTCATTCGTACCGTACTGTGGCTCTATAAGGTGTTGAGGATTTGGCATGACTCATCCAAGGTGATGGGGTCTCTTACTGCATTTTCCTCTGCCTCCTGTTCACTCAGCCACAGCACTCCCACAGCAAACACCTTTCTCTGTTACCTAGGTTACCCCACCTTGTGATGGTCAAACTTCTTTGTGTCTCTTCCTGTGTTAGCTGATGTTGAGGTATCCTTGCAGGAAATAACGAGTATTTGGCCTATCAGTGAAATTTCATGGCTCTGCATAAGAGACAAAGCTACAGACGAATGCTTCCGTAGTTACTGGTTACATGGTTACATGGTTATATTGTATATTGATTAACCTTTGTGAGATGTGCAAGAGACCATTGCAGATTCTTTCGATGACCTTTCCTTTTTAAATCTGTTGATAAAGTTTGCCTGTCACTTTTATCATGTTTTAGGATGCATCTCTATTTCTAACAGCTAGAAAATATAATTTCTATAAAGAGTCTAAAACGGACTCTAACACGAACTTCTGTGGCATTTCAGGCCTCTATAAGCTGAGTTGTGCTCCACCTTTTCTTAGATGCATTACATTTTATCTGCTGCTTATCTGCATGCAAATGACTGGGGAGTCCTGGCCTGAAACACTGGTTTATATGTAAAATGTGATGTGTCCATGGGTTAGCACAGCAAGCACAATACAGCTGCTGCTGCCTTTGATGCTATTAGCATAATGCCTATTTGATGCTAATGCTAAGTGTCTCACACTGACCGCTGCACAGGGTCTGTTAAAGGGATCCTCCTCGTCTCTCCTCTCCTTCCTGCTCCTCATCATTGAAGGTCAGGGGGGCAACCACTGCCCCTGTGCTTCTGTCAACCCGGTCACCATGACAACGCCCCTCCCATTCAATGCCCCCATCCGCTATGCTCTCTCTCTCTAACCTGGTTAAAGACAATGGAGTGTGCATGCATGTGTGTGTGTGTCCTATCCAGAAATGATCCTTGTATCACACTCATTCAGCTGTGTTAGACTCCATACACCCAGTCACAATGGACAGGAATTGAATTGTGGATAAAGATCAATGAATGATGTGTGTGTGAGTACATTAATTAGCATCCCTACACACACATATACACCTGCAAGGATGAGCATGTGCAGATACTTGTGTGTTCCCCAATAATGTGAATATAAATTAATAAAATAACGAATGAAATCTATCAATTGGTTCAGATTGTGTGGATAAGCCTTCTAACTACCTCCTGTCACAACAAACAACCACAGATGGCAGATAATAGGTAGAACATATTTTCACTTTCTGCTTTGTGGACCAACTGATCATCTGAAATCATCTCATTTCATTTACTCTGCCTAATCTCCTCTAACGCTCCCCTCTCTCTCTCTCTGTAATACATATTGCAATGTAGGAAAATATTATAATTTCCCTATGGTTTAATTATCTGAGGGAGCCATCTTCCCTCCCTCTCATTTAATGGTAGTGCGTGCGTGTGCATGTGCACGTCTGAGTAGATGTATGATCTGTGTGTGTGTGTGTGTGTGTGTTATTCTCTGGGTCATTTTCCATGTGTGTCCAAGCATAGATGTGCATGTCTGTCAGCAATACCTCACCATTGTGTGGTGTCAGGGTACCAGTGTGTTAACAGTCTGAATAGCAACTTGACGTAAGTTTGGAGGTAAAGTTGAATTTAACTCTATAAAAAGATATTTCATTCCGATGTTGCATTTAGGCCTTTTGCTCATGGACTGCATGAAAACAGATTGCTCAAAAGTGTTTGTCAATACTACTCAGACTACAAACTGAAACCAGGACTTGTGCTATCAGCTGTTATGCTAGTCTCTATAGTGTTCTATTGAACAGAGAGCAATACTGTAGAGCACTTCTCACTGTCATGAGAACATCAACATTATAGTCCTCCTCTATTGGCATTTGTGGCTTCCATAGTGTTACATACGGCTTTCAAACAAAGCTATGATAATGCAAATGCTTTTGTTGCATGCATGTGTTGAGACTATGGCTGAGAATGCAGCCGCCTCAGATTCACACGTTTTGAGAATTATCTTTTGTTTTAATATTTGTTGTTGCCCGAGGCTGTTTTGGCCTGGAGTGGTGTGTAGACCCGTGTGTGTGTGAGTACCGTGTGTGTGTTTGATACACATGCCATATGCACGCCCTCATTAAATACATGTTTTGATTCACTTCACATCGTTTGAAACACAAGCAGCTGTAAATACGTGGTGAATTAACAAACAATACATGTTATACACAGGGAATAGATGGTTTGTAAGCCCCTATAATGTTAAAGGTGAAGTGTATCTATACGGGTGCGCATAAAATGTTAATTTGTTTCTGGAATGATTCACACCTGCCCCCACTTTCCTCAGGGGTCTCCTTAATCTCCATAGACACACACACACACGCACACACCCCAGGCCCCATAAACCCCACAGCCATGCCCTGCCTTTGTTTCACCATTTGGTTTGAACTTCTGTCTTCCCTTGTGTCCTCTGTGGGGGTCATGCCAGACCCTGATTGATCAAGGAGCATATATATATATATATATATATATATATAATGCAGTTAATAGTGTACATCAAGTAAACACTGCAGAATCTAACATTTACCATGACACACACACACACATGGACGTTCTGTAATATTGTAAGCACCCACCACCTGGTCCAGCCTGCTATGACAATATGACATCAACAGGAGCGGGGAAGAGGAGGAAGGAGAAAGCCTGTCTGGGGCCGTGGAGACATCCTCTAAAAGTACTTCTGGCTGGAGCTACAGTGTATGTGACTCCTAAGCAGGTGGTGATGGGTGCAGTGCAGTACAACACACACATGCTTTTAGTGGTATCCTGTGTGTGTGTGTGTCAGGGGGTTATATGGGGTGTGCAGCATGTTGTTCCTAGCTAGAGCTGGGTGCCTATGGCAGCAGGATCAACAGAACCTTGTTAATCCTTGCCCTGTGTGTGTGTGTACAGTATATTCTCCCTGTGTGCATGCATATCTGCATGTATTTCATGTGTGTGTGCATGTGCAATGACAAGTGCAAACATTGTAGGAGTGGGATGGTTGCTGTGTGTGTGTGTGTGTGTGCGTGTGTGAGCGAGAGAGAGAGAGAGAGAGAGAGAGGGAGGAGTGTAGGTGTTTAATTCAAAGTCTTGAGAGCGTCAGCGCTGGTCTGCCGGATGGGGTTCATGGCACAAAAGATCAAATTAAATGACAACGTGGAGCAGAGGATATTGCTAAATCCACCCGAATCACTGTGCCTCATTTATTGTTTGTTTGTTTGTTTGTGTGCATGAACAGGGATGCACAGGTCATGGTACACACACACACCTCTGCGTATGACTCAGAGCCACACAGCTAACCCATGCCTATATGGTGGTCTTATTATAAACTGCTGAATGGACGCAGAAGGAATAATCAGCCTTCATCTCTCTCTCCCACTCTCTTTTTCACACTCTGCCTTTATCTGCTCGCTAGCACGCATGCTCTGTCCCTCCCCCACGTTTGGGAAGATGACGCATGTATTTTACAAGGTCCTGCTAATGACGCTCCATGAAGTCGTTTTCGGTTGGTAAAATGTTCTTGTTTTGCTTCGTGGCCAAACTGTCCTTTATTAAATTGATTTCAACTAAACAGTGGGAATGTTTTGATTTACCAATTGCTATTCAGTTGTAATGTTTCGGTGGCTTTTCATGTGAACGGCAGACCAGAGTGTGTGAAAATGGAATTTGGGTGGAGCCTGACGCAGCACTCAATGGCATGAATGGCATTGAATCAATTTCATTCACTTTAAATATTTACTTGATGCCAAACATGATAATAACCGCCGCTATGAACAGTGACACAGTTCAACAGTGCAAACGCAAATTACACTTACTTTACCTGTCTTTTATAATAAACCTTAAATAAGCTCTATAGAAATAATATGGAAAACTTAACTAAAGTATACATGGACTCTTACATTAACATGTTAACGGGTTATGGTGGATTGAATGCAAAGCATCGGAGAGGTACCCAGGCTAACAAAGGAGCTCAGGCTGGACATACGTTACATAGGGAGGGGAGCTGTGCTTGTGTCAGCATTTCATTTTGAAAAGCTAGTGTATTCCCACACACCTCAGTGCCGAGCTCCTAAATCCTGCTGTGTATTAACCTCAAGGTCACACACATCAATCACCCTTGCGCCTGCAAATGCGTGGGTACACACACACACACACACACTTTCACATGGTTGTTTGAGGTCAGCCGAGTGTATCAGTACCCAGCCAGTTAAGCTGTAGTATTTATACCTGGTTAACTGCTGTTCACCAGCTGAGCAGCTTATCGGCTTGTATTGTTCGCTGGCACAGACACACAGATGAACGTTTGGCCGAGGTCAGCGTAACTAACCTACATAGGCGGTTACAGCAGCAGCCCTATAAGCCCAGGTCTTTGCTGCTATCTGCTAGGCTTGTGTAACATGTCTTCAAGGACCACATGCCATCATGTAACATGTCCTCAAATATATAGACTACCAGAATAACAGCATAGATCATTATGGCATCACACCCTATTTTAACCGAAGACTAACTCATACATTAATATACTGTACATCATTATATTTGCAAAATGAGTATGTTACATTATATCATAGCATTATCTCATCAGCTATATGCTATAATTCTATGCAATTACTGTATATGCTTAATACTGTATACTGATAAGGACCAATTGTGTGTCTGTAATGAGAAAAACCATTATTGGAATTGAAAGCAAACTGAACAAGTAAAACTGAAACCAGCTGAAACACCAAGGTTAAAACTCCGCGGAGAACGAATCCAAGCTAGAAATCGAACATGGAGTGCTCTTACTGTGAGCCAACAGGAGCAAGTCAAGCACCTGTGCTCCTTAACTTGCAGCATCAGCAGACTTATTTTCCAAGTTTTACTTAGTTTTTCCAAGTTTATCTGATATGAAGGTTTTCTGCTCTCTGCAAACCTCAGTGAGCGAAGACTATCAGACTGACCCTGGGAAAAACAACCAGTGTCTCATATAATATTTAGCTTGGTTTATAAATGTGGATACAGGATACGGGAGGGTAGAGGTAACTCAACCCCAACTCCCAAACCCATTCATGTTTGAAGCAGAATAAAGTCCAATGACTGCAAACTAAAATAGGGTTGGCAGGCTAGTCTGCAGGTTGGGAATGATAAAAACTATTCTCACTTCATGACATACGCCTGTATGTGTGTGATACTGTTTGTGTGTCTGAATTAACGATGAGTAATGAGAAAGAACAACACCTGCTCACGCTAAAAACGCATGCACAATGCTTTGTGACGAAGCTAAAAGTAGGTCTCTCAACCAGCAACCAACACTTGATACACATGCTCTGAGGCATTACAAAAAACAACTGTGTGGGTGTGTGAATATATATACGCTATACACGCACACATACTGAACATAATGCCTTATTTTAAAATTTTACTATATTAAAATTTAAGTGTTGTTAATAAACAAAGGACCATAAACATCCTTGAAAGTGTGACGGAGATCGTCCGTCCCCCTCAGGAAATCGAACCCCGATCTCCCATGCAGAAAGCGGACGCTCCTACAAGGCAGGCCAAAAACCCATGGGCCCTGGCCTGCGTCGCCAGAGCGTCCTATGAGGTGTCGGAGAGTGAGAATGAACTTACTGCACAGCTACCTGCTGGCCACCGTTACATAAGCATGAATGAAAGCATATCTGATTGTGACCTGATCTGGTGACCAGTGCACACCCATTAGGCACAGCGCTCTATACATACAGTATATATTGTTAAGGGGAAGAGCACTGTGCATAGGCGATGGTGTCATAGCACATTATTGACATTTGCAAATCACAGGAGGAGAAGAACCAGGGGAAGGGGGGTGGTTGGCGGTTGGTTCGATTATAATTGCCTTGCTGCTTTGCCTTTTGGTCTCCGGAGTGCTCCAGCTTGGAAAAAGTGGGTAACATGGGCTCTGTGTGTGCGTGTGTGTGTACGCAGGGAGGGGCTGTTCTACTACAGTGTCCTGAGCCAGCCAAATTTAGGTTGGCAGCGAAACACTGACTTTCCTCCGCATCAGCGCTTTGTTTGAGAGAAGACGGGGCGGAGAGCCGAAGAGCGAGGATGCGGAGAGACAAGTTGGGGGAAAACAAGAGCAGAATATTACAAACACACCTCTGTTACAACAATGCACCTCTTCACCTCCCTGGTATTTAGTTTGGCTGAACTGATAGAGAAAGCTATATCATGGTAAATATTTTGGTTTAAAGCTCTGCACCCCACATTGACATGAATTGTCGTGGCTGGGATAGTGTGTTGTGCTGTCTGCACCACTTTGTTTGTCTTCCCAGCACATAGTATAGGCAATGTCACACACAATATATGGCATGTCATTGTGGGCTAGCATGGGAACAATATATTAAACTTTTCTGGCTTGGGACAAAATGATGTTTTATTAAACCTTTTCCAAGTGCTGTTAGGTGACAGCTCTGCCACCGCAAAGATGTCCAGAGAGTGTGTAATCCACACCTTACTCAGGACACCTAATCTGTCTGGGTTACAATGTTTAAATAGCCTTTTAGGTAAAGGGAGCGTGTGTTAACGGAAGGTGATTCTGCTCATGTCCTTCCCAGTTGGCCCTTCTAAGATCTGGTCCTCTCTACTCAAAAAGTGCTCCGTGACATTAGTGAAGGTTTGCTATGGGTGATAGGGACATGTCCTTGGTCCATGGGTTTTGGTTTTCGTAATCGTAATCGTAAATCATCCACTCCAGCTCAGATGAACGTTCGTCCTCCAAAGCCTGTTACGTCATGAAACTGAAGTATTGTCCTGTGTCTGTCATGGATCCTGGAAATAACATGACATGACTCAGGAGTTCAGATGACTACCAAAGCTGACAGCATGCATGCTTATGTCACTAACACAGCTTAATTAATGTCTTTTTTTAGACGATGAGTCATCCTTGCCCTATGGATACCCTCCGAGAAAGGATTAAATGGTGATGTAATGGTTTTCCATTTTGGATGTACATCGTACCATACAACTGGGTGAAACCACTGCGGTTTTGCTGGCCAGAGCCGTGGCAACTAATTGGTCTGATTTCTGTGGGATAGGCTAATTTGAGCTAATTTATCCCAATCCTTTTAACTTGTTAGATCATTAGCGTTGCTAGCATAGGCTACAGACAAAATAAGTGGTTTAACATTTATTTGAACAATGCCGATGCACATTTGTACAGCCCCTTGAAGCAGCCATGCCGCCAGCTAGTTAGCCAGCCAGTGAGCTATACCTAGCCAGCTTCAGTTATTAACCAAACCTGGCAGCCAGTTTGTTAGAAAGCCACCTTCTAGCCAGCCAGCTGGTCAGCCAGTCCTGTAGGTGAAACCACAGCAGCAACACATGCTTATATGTGATGTGGTAACATTAAAGCCACACAGGGCAAGGTAGAGTGTGTTGGACAAACCGTGAAGTGAACTCCTTTGTTGTCAGCTTCAGACCCTCTGCTCTTTAAAGTCAGCCAGCCACAAAATAATGGAACATCTGCTGTGCACCAGCCAATGGGTGGGCCGTTTAATTGTGTGTGTGTGCGTGCGTGCGTGCGTGCATGTATGTGTGTGTGTGTGCGCATGCGTGCTTGTTTGTAGAATGATCCACTGGGATATCCTCTCTGTAATGGAGGTTAACATACAACTGTATGGAGAGGAGGCAAGATAAGTACTACATCAGATGCACACACACACACATACACACACTGTGTGATGCTACTTAAATCATTAATTTTTAATTTCAACATGATTAGGTGTGTGTGTGTGTATATCCATTAGTTCATTTGCAGGTTCACCCACAGGCTTGTGTGCACATGCCTGCTGTACGTGCTAATGAATCTGTGCTCACGTATCACGCACGTCGTCGCACGCCATCTGCAGAATGTCAGTGCACTCACGCACGCACAGCCTAAATTCTATATTATGGAACACATCTATCTGTATCTAATATGTGGTTGAAAATAAAGCCACTGTGTGTGTGTGTGTGTGTCACCTGGCCTTCTGCTTGCTTTGAATGTCTGCGTGTGAGGCCAGAAGACTTATTACACACACACACACGCACACGCACACGCACACGCACACACACGCACACACACATAGCTGTAAGCAGCTATGTAGGCATGGACAAGAATAACCGTAATAAAGGGCTTACACACAAACACACACACTATTAGCTTCATTTTGCAACGAGAGGCTATTCAGAAAATGTGATGCTAGCGTTTGTTCGCTCAGAGAGCATATCAAACAAACACTGATTGTTAAATTGCAGCCTTAAAGCACACTGCTGTAAGTGTGTTATTTCTTACAGTATAACCAAGTCCTCATTACCAAATTATTAGCGCTATTCGTACAGGTGTTTTGATAGCATTAGCATAATATGGGTGTCATCATGGTCAACACCAGAGGTCTTCAACAGGGGGTCCCTAGAAGTACTGCAGGGGGTCCTCCAAATTATTTGATCCTAAACTTATTTTATTTAAAAAATGTACGTCAGAAAATAAACATTAACATAAACACAACATGTGCTATAAGTATGAATCTGTCAATAATTATTTTATTTGATTAGTTAGTGGTCTACTTTTTTATACATGGAATATAGGTCGTCTTACACATTATTGTTGATCAGGCAACAAGATATTTTACACCATATGTAACCTATGCCGTGATTCTATCAGCCAAGGGGTCCTTGGCCCGAAAAACGTTGGAGACCTCTAGTCAACACCACTGTGATGTTGTTATGGAAATCCTATTGCAGAGACATGACACTCTAACCTCAACACAACTGAACAGACTCCCATAACGTATCTGGTTGTGTTTCACCATGTGACGCTTACTTGGTCTCGCCAGTGCGGTAGGACTGTCCGCATCCCCAGCGCCTCACACCCACACGTGCAATTAG
>JAODTR010091695.1:0-13935 GCA_025399935.1 Amblyopsis rosae | reverse complement strand
GGGTTTTAGAAATGTTTGGGGAGGGGCTGGCTGTGTTGCTATCATGCTGCCATTGTGTGTCAAGGTTGATATATATATATATATATAAATAAATTATTTTCAATTTTTTGGTACAGCTTGCCCTGGCCTTGATTTGTTACTGCATTCTCTAGCCGCTCAATGGTCATTCTAACAGTAGGCTAAAATTTTAAGACAGATGATTGATGCTGATAGGTAGTTTTAGGTACTGCACACAGAGACTAAACTACACACTACACAGTATTTAACATATACATTTCATTGCTGTATATGTTTGTCTTTACCGTAACTTCATGCTTTAACTGGTTACATCCCCACCCGCAAATATTTTTTGCTTGCTCACACTTAAACTGACAATTCCTATGGTCGCAAGTCTGCATGCAGGATATACTGTGCTGTATAACTAAGACACAGAAATGCTTCAACTCTTCTTAACTACTGAACTACTATAACCTGCATGGGCACAATGACTTTTTAACCATACATACAGTACATAGAACATTTTTCAATGTGCAGATTCAAAATCTCCATCTCATATGAAGATACATGGTTTAAAATATAAAGTTTATGAGAATATATACGTTTAATATTTATTATATTTAATATTATTGTAATATTGTATTAATTGTAATTTCAAAAAAGTTTTAGACATTTAACACAATATTTGTTTGTTATGAAAACAATCATTATTGATTATTATATTCTATACATCGTCAGGGTGAAGTCCATGTTTGGTAAACCTGCTCCATTTACAATTTATACATTATTTACTGAACCTACTTTTGTGTTGTGGTGTGTAGCCTTGTTAAAACCATGCTGATATTGCTAATGTCTTTTTTTGACCAAATCCTAAAACTCACTTTGTGAATAAGGTCAGGCTCCAATGGAAAGTGTCAGTTTTTTCCTCCTACTGGGTGTAGCCTCTGATTGATTTTTAAACTATTGGGCAGCATTTAACCATTCAGCGTTGCTTCAACTGTTTTGATCGCCTCATCTAGCTTAGTCTCGCAGAGC
Organism: Amblyopsis rosae; assembly: GCA_025399935.1. Lineage (NCBI taxonomy): Eukaryota > Metazoa > Chordata > Actinopteri > Percopsiformes > Amblyopsidae > Amblyopsis > Amblyopsis rosae. The sequence continues at coordinate 12,903 of JAODTR010091695.1, read as the reverse complement.
CAGCCTTTACAGCCTTTAGCCAGTCTGGTACACAGCGCTGGCTAACTTCATCAGTACCGGCCTACTAGACAAGCAGGGTTTTTGACTGACAAACGGCAACCAATTATGTAACTCAATGACCAAGTCAGACAGCCAAAATTACAATGAGGAATTTGTTGGAAAACTAAACAACAGGACTCTGGCTGTTTACAGGTCTTGTAAATCTGTAAAATTAGTAGGCTACGGTAACTGCTTTAAATAAATAAAACATTTTAAATGAGTAAATCGACAGTATGCCTTCCCAAGAGTCCTGTGTCGAGCTTACAGTGGTATATGTATCAGACGTTCAGCACAAAGTTGCTTATATGACGTAGTGCTAATGAATGGAAGAGGCTGAGACTACATCTAGCAATGCCATTTCGAAACACATAGGTATGACTTCAACGTCATCTCACTAACCCGCCTTGATTGGACCTCAGCAGTGCAGCAGTGTTTCCAGACTATAATCTCAGTGAAATAAATTGAGCTGAGAGCAATGGTTGGGTGGAACCAGGCTAGTGTGAACCAGGACCAGGAAGAAAGGTTACCTCTCATAGCACCTGAAAGGTCAGGTCACTGTGAAACGTCTATTTGGCACAACTTGGCTGACAAACAGTTCAATTGAGAGGTTCCAGACTGATGTAAAGCATAGACAATCATAGAGGCAGTCTAAAAACAGGATGGTCTACCTAGTCCTATGTATACATGAACTATATAATAGCCGAGCGCAATTACCCTTTTGACTCCAATCACCAGAAATATCCATTCAACATTTGTTTGAGTTATACAGCATTGTTCATGGATTCAAATTGAAAGCAAAGCAGGAGCCATCCTTGCATCTCTCTGCCACCTAGTGGCAGACAACAAACACTACACATTTATCCACAAGTAAATAAAACACGTGATACTAACTGTACTGGCTCTCCTTGACAGGGTAGTGGCCGAAGGAGGGTCCTGTTCCATCCTCACTCAGACGTACAGACAGCACTTTTCTCTGTAGAGTCACTGACCTTCTGACCAAGAACACCTACACAGGAGAAGTGAACGGTATCCTGGTTTAATAATAATTCACTTGACTGGTTACCAGTGCAATTTAATATTCTGGTTCTTACTTTTAGAGCCCTACAAGGAGAAGCGCCCCCTTACATTTCTGACCTGATACAGCTGTGCACGTCCTCTCGTAGTCTTAGATCAACAGGTCAGAGGTTTCTAATTGTTCCCCGTACTCATTTTAAAACTAGAGGGGACCGTTCATTTCAAGCAGTGGCACCTAGGTTGTGGAATGCATTGCCCCCTTTCCTACGCTGCTTGGATTCGGTGGAAACTTTTAAAAAGCAGTTGAAAACTGTTTTATTTAAAGAAGCTTTTAGTTCGACTGTAGGGTGGTGAGGCCGGTCCGGCGCGTATTTCTGTTTGTTTATTTGCTTTTGTTTGGTTATTTATTTGTGTCATGTGCTGTCATTACTATTGCTGTGTATTACCCTAGAGTTGTGGAAGCACTTTGTGATTTGTATCTGCGAAATGTGCTATATAAATTCATTTTACAGACGTACTTACGAATGCAGAGCACATTGAACCATTTGTAGCAAGTTTAATGGCACCCCGGCTCTGGGGCTGAATACACCTGGAGCTGAGTGGGGGAGGGGAAGGGCTGAGAGGGGGACCCCTATTACCATCAATTGATTTTGATGTTGCACAAGCGGACCAAGTGTACTGTTGGAAACCAGCCAAGTCCTAAACAATCTGTCCAGACTACAACTACAAACCATTTATATTACAATGCAAACTGTACACACGCCTGTGCTTTTCGTATTTAGCACATTAACATTATTAGTTTGTGCTTGTTCGCATGTTTACCAGCTGTGGAGGAAAAAGCTGCAATCACACAATCAATATCACAGTATCACACTAACAACAACCCAGCGTATCAAATGAGACTCAAACAGCAGCTCTTAGCGCCACATGGACTACGTCTACAGTGCGCATGCTGCCACCAGCCTACCTACCCCAGAGGGTTGTCTGAGCAGTATGCGTCTAGCCTCTTCTTCGCTGAGAGCCAGCAGCAGCCATACTGGGTGTGTCTGGGTCAGCCTGTCTAACACACTCATCCGCCTACGCAGAGAGTCGTACCCAGAATCCCTTTCACTCCCTGCACCGCCGTAGTGTGGGGACCGCAGGTACAGCCCACTCGCTTCCCCATCCAGCCTATAGGGGGAGGGAGGGACGGAGAGAGAATTAGTCAGAAATAGCTGAAGGCTTGCTCCATCTGCTGGTTGAAAGGAGTAGAGCGTATTGTAACAGGCTGCAGCGTAGGAGGGTGGGAGAGAGAGATAATTTGAGTCAGTCAGAAATAGCTGAACGCTGGCTCCATCTACTGGTTAAAACCAGTAGAGCATTTTGTGTGTAGGTTTAAATCTTAGGCTGTAGCGTGGACAAAAACTGAACAAAAACAGGGCACGTCGGAAACACATTGCAAAGTCTGGAAGATTGTTGTGTGGTGTGGTCTGCACCACTTTTTTTGCTTTTCCTATTTCTGGAGGAGCCAGGGCGGTGTAGAAACATCTGATTCACAGAGAACAGACAGATGCAAACTGACCGTGAGGAGATTTTTCACTTATACCTTTAAATGACAATACGTAAGAAATATGATGGGGGAAAACGCCTCACCCTTGTAGAGCCAGCGGGTCCTTTTCGACAGCAGGAGAAGTGGGGACCATCTCTTGTTTCAGCTCGCCAATCTCCAACGCAAATGTGTCAATAAGCTAGGAAAAGAAAAAAAGGTAGAACAGCTCTGAAAGGCACTGGAAGGCTAACGTACATAAATATCACATATAAAGAATACGCTAACGATCGCGTAAAGGTGCTGGAAAACAGAAGGATCGTGACTTCATTGCATTGGCAGTGAAGCCGCAATACTGGACCAAACACTGGACCCAAGGCAGGAAAACAGTCAGTTTTCCTGTGTGTATACCCTACTTCCTACAGGCAGGAAACAGGCAAAGGAGTGATAATAACCCACAGTAAACACACACGCACGCACACACACACGCGCACACACTCACACACAGGACAAAACACGTCACATATTCCCCAACAATATTAAAAGGTGACGTAGGCCTAAGTCATGGTGAAGGAACATTGTGGATATTTGAACTGAACATCCAAGTACACCTCCCTTGCAGTGCTCCCTCAGAAGCGAAGCGACATGTAATTGTGTAAACAAGTGGATGATGACGTTCCAGGACAGAATGATACGCAGGAAGTTCCTTCCTACTTGGGCTGTGGCCAGAGGCACGACAGCCTCTATACCACACAAAGCTTATCAGTGAGCGAGATCGGGAATAAGGGATGATCATTCAGGGCATGTCGTTATGAACTATAGAAATCGTTTTAGTGATGCTCTAAATCAATTTCGCAAAGGTACAGCATAGAGGGGACAATAACGGCGGTGATCTGTTGTTCATTTTTATTTCACCTTCACCACCCACTTTCTCATTTTAGATTTTATTCACTAATATTCCACTGAGGGGCGCCGTTTCACAGCTTCTCCTCAACGCTTGACCGCAATGACCACAGGCGAGGCCTTGCCTCCACCCCTAGCAAAAATAATTGGAGCCAGCTATGTCTCAGCCTTTAACACTAACTCTCCCCACCCCCAAAACCCTCATCAGATCGAAACAATATTGTAATATATTTCAACATGAGTCAGTGTTTGATTTCACTCAGTCAGTGTATAGTGCTATTTGAAAGCCAATGAAGAAATACAGGAAAAATACTTTATATGTAAACAGCGTGCAGACAGCTTTGAAATTATCAACAGTCTTTGAAAATCCTAAAAGCCGACTTAAAGTACCCTTTAAGTGTCATGGCTAACACATTTAAGGCAAAGAGCTATAATTAGTATATCTGTACCATCAACTTTCCTTAAGTGGTTTAGAAATGTGGGAAAAGGCACTCTTTTTAGCCGTCGGAAAATATAGAAGACGGTCTGATAGTCAGATGGCAGGTATTGCCCAAAGAAAGTGGTTTTGTCTGCAGTGCACATGCCGTACACATGCAAGATACATTCCTCAAGGTGCAGTTATATGTAAGCAGCACGAGCATATGAAAGCATGAAACACTTTACCAAGCCCAACTCCACGAAATGAAGGTCAATGAACACAAGAGTTGTTGTTGTGCGTTTTATGTAAACGAGAACTTAGCATATGTGTTATTTATACAACTTCTCTTTTTTTTATATTTAGCTCTCTAAAACAGTTAAACTACTGTATTTAATATCCTCATCATGCAATCACACACACACACACACACACACACACACACACACACACACAAGGAAATCAAAAACATTTGTTAGTACGGTACTTTTTCCAACCCACTCTCATAAGTGCTCGTGTCATTGGGTTGTGTTATTAAAACCACTTAATAGCCTTAACTCAGGAAGGGGATCTATTAATGGAGAGATAATATGGTAGTCTGGTAGCTTAACTGCTCTCCCTCAACCTGCATTAAAAACTAATATTGACATTGATATGGATATGAAGCGTAACACTGTGGTTTGGTAGCATTGTCATGAAGTAGACATATTTTGTTGGGTTTAACTGTGTTAGTATTTTATAAACAAGATGAAGGATTACTTCCCGGGAGCTGAAAATCAATATAAAAAAAGGTGTATTCAATGTCAGTCTTACTGTAGGTAACCGTTGCATAGCTAAAGATACAACATACAGACAGATGTTACAGTAGCAGGCTATGCTTCCGTGCTAGTAGCCATCCATTGTTTTGTTAAACTAGATTAGAAACTAGAACTTTCCCAACTTCGTTGTTCTATCTGTGTTATATTTATACAGCAATTGTCCTGTTTTCTGGTTTCTGGTGTGTTTCCATTGCTCTCTCCTAGACCCTGTTAAAGTGTTCTCTGTCAAGACCATACATAGTTTCCCATTGACTCCATTCATGGCCTTGATTACAGCACATGCAGGGAATCGCTTACCTACAAAAACACTATACTTCTCTCTCTCTCTCTCTCCCCCCCTCTCTCTCTCTGTGTAGAGAGAGAGAGAGGGGGAGAGAAAGAGAGGGAGAGATTATTTATGTGCCAGAGAGTCAGAAAGATAATGGGTGGGTGTATCCCACATGTAGTAAGATGAGTAAGTGGAGTGAGAGAGCAGAGAGATTGTGAGAGTTGTGTTACTGCTCTCTCTCTCTCTCTCTCTCTCTCTCTCTCGCTCTCTGTCTGTGTGTGTGTGTGTGTGTGTGTACTCATGCATGTGTGTATTTGTCAGGCTTTCAACATTTGCAGCTGGCATTCTACATTTCCCCTGTCTAGTCTCAAACAACCACTATGCAGTAATGCATCCCAGCGACAGCATTGCCTTTACATTCTCAAGCAATACAATTTGCCCTTAATTCAGGCACTCTGAAAGACACCTGGGAACAAAACGGTTCCCATGTAAACCAGCTTATATTAAGTATAACCTACCTGTCAAGTGTTAAGGCAGCTACCACCATGAAATAGCATTACAATAAAGTGTACCCATCATCAACCCCAAATATGCTGAACTATCTCTATAAACATACTGTGTCCTTCCTTACCTTGAAGAAGCTACCACTCCTGTCTGTAGGACGAATCGGAGTTGTGCTGGGTAATGTTCTGGCAGCCATGTTGTTTTCCTGTCCACTCCACTGGGTCCCTCTAAGTCTAGGCCTGTTATGTTGTCTGAGCCAATCTCTGCCGAGAGTACAGTCCTGTGGGTCAAACACACATATCGCAACATGCACTTCAGCTGTGGGGCGACCGAGGGAAATGCCTGTTTAGGCCACAGACAGTATTATGAAGGTGCTGGTCTGGTGGAATGCACCTTAAAAGGCCCATATTTTTCCCTTATTCCCCCTTTCTCTCAAATGTCCAGTCGTTTTCCCTACAAACTGAAAATTACTGTATCTCTATCCTTATATTTATCATTGTCCTCTTATTACCGGTTTCTCCTTTCTTCACTCTCTCAAGAGATTCAGGTTCATTTATTTCCTGCGTTTGATTCCCATGTCTTTATACAGATATACGTATTTGTCCAGCTTATAGGTTTTAGCACAGCTGTCGCATTTCCACCCATTGTAACGGACAGCTAATACCTAACAGAATGGCGTTTATATTGCAGAACACTACCATCTGTTGTGCTGTGTTGCGAATCATATTCTCATTCTCGTTGTGGTTGACTGACCTAATGTGGCTTTGCAGAATGCTGTCATTTAACCTGAATAGTATAGGGCGTTCCTTGTAGTGTACAAACAAAGTTTGAAGTCACAGTGTGTAACATAGGCCCTCACACCCTTCTCTTAGTGTTCATTTCTCTTTCACCCTCTCTCTTACTCTCTCAGTCTCCGGGCTGAAAATGTTAGCCCTTCCCTTTCTGGCAGCCATTCAGAGTGTAATCCCTGTGCACACAGGCACTTTCATCTCACATAGAAAGAAAGTCAGGAGACTTCACCATCACAGGAAGAGAAGAAAATAATAGGGAGAAATGTTTAAAAAGAAACTCTAAAGTACAGAGCCAAACACCAAGCTGCTCTTTAATGGTAAAGGTGCTTCTATTGTCACATACACATACATGTAGAGACATTTGTTCCCTGCATTTAACCCATTGCTCAAGGGAGCAGTGGGCAGCCGCTGTGCAGCGCCCGGGGACCGACTCCAGATTGAAGCCAGTGTCAATGGCCACATGACACGGACTGGAGGGTGAACATAACATGTTTTTAGATAGTGGGGGAAACCAGAGCATCCAAAGGAAAGGGCAGAACATGCAAACTCCACACAGAAAGGCCGGGACGCTATACACTGGGCACCGTGTTGCCCATATACATGTATACATTACTTATCAATTATATACTTCATATTCCATCGCAAAAAACAGTGTTACTAAAAATGTTTTCAAACAAACTATAGAGTGAAACAGTATGGATGATAACTTTTATCCTATCCTATCACTGAGTCTGTCTGTTCTATAAAACAGTAAATTTAGGTTCAGCTATTATCTTCTATTGAAGGGAGAATGAATATTATTGAAATATTTAAATTAGCATAGTATCATATCAGATTGTAGATTTTACCATAATACTTTAGCTTGCAATACTGTCACAACTGGAATTGTGACAAATGTGTAATTCTCTATCCATTTGAGTTTTTTTTCTTTTATTTTCTAGTATAGCTGTAGGTACTTTATAATTTTATACTATTTTAAGAATGAACTAGGGCATAACTGTAAAAATTAGGTCAACAGCAAATATAGGCCTAAGGTTACAGAGTTTCTTTTGCCTACAGGTATAGTACAGGTATAAAAAGATAATGTAAAGATAGCTAGATAGTTAAATTGTAACAACTGGATTTGTGATAATGGCATTTATCAAAAGTGGCACTGTACAGTATCTGTAGGCTAAATTAGGGCTAACACTATTTCAATGGAAAACATCATCGTCGTTAGTAAAACTAGATACCAAGTAATCTAGGCCTCTTCTGTCCATAAGCATGACATCACATAAGCAACTCTGTACTGAACATCTACGATACAAATACCCCTGTAGTTTAACAGCACTTTCAGGAACTGGTACTGTAAAATGTCATTGCTAGTGTACGCTGCCTGTGCAGTCCTTTACTAATTTAAATTACTATATATATATATATATTAATTAAGCAGTAACTGCAGCCTACTTACAGTATTTAACAGATTTACAAGACATGCAAACAACCAATTCCTGTCTATAAGTTGAATGTCCAACTTGGTCATTGAGTTACGTAGTTGGTCGTTGTGCATGTCAATCAAAAGCATTTATCCTGTAAAGTAGGCGGGTCTTAACGTAGTTACAGTAGCCAGTGCTGTGTCCTAAGTAAAGGCTGACTCTGCGAGACTAGAAATCAAGCAACTATGGATAAAAGGTGAACATTTTTATTTGAATATACTAATACACAGTAGTTCTATAGACCCTAGTCTAGAGCATAGACTATAAATGGACAAACCCTCCGTGACGACACCCATAGCTATTCTCAAGAACGTACTTGAACCATAGATTTGAACACAGCGTTGTGATGGCTCTGGCTGTCGCCATCATTGCAGTACCTCATTCAGCCTGTAAGGCCCCCCCCATAGCCCCTTTCCATTATAATGTGAAAAATGCATGGCTAATATATTTTTATTAACCCACTATTGGCATGAACAGGGAGACTAGTTCTAGAGACCAAAACCGTTGTTTGAGCCAGGCTGTAAACATGTTTATTTTTGCTGTAAAGTCTGACATTTTAACAATAACGCTCGTGTAAAGCAGACATTAATTAGTGTTTTGAGTTTGTTACACCACAGAAAAATGTCATATTAACCACCCAGCCAAATTTGAATTAATAAAAAAGTCGGCAAGTACATAAACTTACATTTCAAAAGCATGAAAACATAAATAGAATGATCTGTTCTCAAACGCTGGGGGTGTCAGCACCATGCCAACATTATCGTTGGCACCATGACAACATTATCGTTGGCATGGAAACTAAATATTTTGGCATGGAAACTAAATATTTTGTACCATGTGTGATAGGGGGTCCCTGTGCCTTGTTTTTATCAGACAAGGGACCCTTGGGCTGAAAAACTTCTAAGACCTCTGATATAAACTTTACAAAAGCCATCATACTTTCCCAATGAGGTGAACTTATTGTCAGATTCAGAAAGCACCCCCAACCACATGTAGGATGTACAATATAGGCTGTTCCCCAATAAGCGGCTTCAGATTGGGCAAATAACTTCATGCTGCTGCTCCTGTTTGTACAGCCACACACTGTAGTAGTACTGTATTTGGGTCAGTGGCTTTTCGGGAGTTCAGATGAACCTACTGACCAATGTTCTGTTGTTGAGGGGTGAACATTGTTGGCATAGTTCAATTAACTAGATATCTGGGAATAGTCATTCTGTGTTTAAAGAAGAAAAGGTCAGATTACCTTCACTCATTCCCTCTTTTAACCAACTTTTAACCAGTGTGTATAATGTGTGGTTAGATGTGTTGGGGCACCAGCACTCACCAGCCATAAGTTTCCACACTAAAGGTCAGTGTGGAGAAGGGCTGGGCGGTTTTCCTTCCGTCTGTGGGCTACTCCCTATTAAAAGCACCAGGAATAAGGAGTCCAACCAAAAAACTGAGCACTACTCTCTCTTTAATCCACATACAGAGAATAAGGCATTATTTGAAAGGGAATAAACAGGCTTCCAGTCAACAGGACATTGATGATGCCATGAATATACAGTACTGTGCATGGTTTGGGGGAAATGGTAGAAAAAGAGCAGTGTGAATGGATGTAAATGATTTTATATCATGCCAGAAGCTATTCTTGAGAATAATAACAACAACAATGGGGAATGTTTGCCTTTTCCCAATTGGGTATTTGTTACCGTCCAATATTTTCAATAATCGGAAGATGCCATGACCACTACAGTATGCCCGGATGTAGCATAAAGTGATGCCACACATACTGACAAAAACATATACATGAGTAGTCTACTTTTAGCAACACTCTACTACGTGCAATAATAATAATAATATGTTCCCCATGCACCAAACACACAAATGTATTTCCCTGTCTCAACTGTTGCTCACAGCTCAATTATTTCCGCTGAGATTATAGTCTGGAAGTTCGCATTAGCGCTTTCACAGCTGGCGAAGGAATCAGGGTGGGTTAGTGAGATGACGTTGAAGTCAAGCGTGTATCAAATGGTGGTAGAGATAGATGAGGCGATCAAAACTGGTTCAAGGCTTTCCAAGTTTCTAAATTAACCATACGTGACTGTGAGCACTTCTCAATAGAGGGTACAGTACTTAGACCCTATTCACAAAGTGATTTTTGGATCTGGTTACAGCAGGCTAGGCCTAGTCCAAAACAACAATAAATAAAAAGAAGGCAGGTTGTCTGCATAATATAGAAATATGCTGCACTCCTAACACTCATATCTAATGCATTACATTATAATGGTCTCCTTCGTATGATTAACATCTCACTATTTTGCGTGTCATTTTCATAACTTTGTATGTGTGTAGTTTGTATTGTCATTCACTTTTGCAAAAAGCCACAAAATAAGTAATTAACGGCATAACAAGCAATAATCTCAAAGGTTATCCATATGTAATAGCAATGAACAATGCTGTGATACAGATTCAGACAGGTACAGAAGCAATGATGATGTTCCCGTTAACTAGCAGGTCATTGTGCAACATCTTCAAGTCCATACAAGAAAAGCAGAGTTCTGAGAAGCACATACAGTACAGTACAGGACGCTAACCAAAACCATCTATGGGGGTTGTCCTGGTAACTGTAACTCGAATCCTATGCTTTCTTACAGCAAAAATAAATGACTCACTTTTCACCAAACATCAGCACGTTTCCAGTTAAGCCCTTGAGGATAAGGGCAGAGGTTTTTTAGTTTCCCTGGTCCTATATGCAACAGTAACATCTAGAGCACAATAGAAATGGCCTACAGGCCAACTACAAACTAAGCAAACTAAGGTATGGCCTGTTGCACCATGAGCTGAACAATATGCTTATGCAGACAATGTTAAGTTAATAACATGCTTACTGCAGGCAGGAAAGCAGAAACATATTCCTAGATTGAAAGAAAGTGGCACACCAGACAGAATATATTATTGTAAACTACTGTATTCCAGCGCAATGTGAATCAGAAAAATATAAATATCACTTTATAACTCCAACTAAATTGTACTAAAGTCAAGTTTACGGTTTATATTTGATTAAAATGCTTTTCTGCTAATTCATCATATCCCATTTTATCAACTTTGTGCCAAAACCTTTTGTAAGGTAGTTAATCTATTTTACACATTCCAAAGACGTTTATAAACATTACCCAGTATTATATTAACAATTATACACCATGTAGCTTACATATTAAATTAATTATCCATCTGTAATAATTACTCAAGTTCAGGCAGGTTTGAGCTGTCTTGGATAATAAGCTCTTTCAGAGCAAATACTTAGGAGTCAACTTTATAGCACATGCAAGTGTTCGTTTTATGTTGAAGTTATTTAACTGCACACCCTGCCAGAGCAATAGGCAGTAGTCTACTGACTAGAAAACAGCTTACATGCTGTTGCAGCTTAATTGTAACAAGAGTCTAGATCAAATAAATTTTTTTTTTTTTTTTGGTAAAGTGTGAAATTCCAAAAGTCCAGGTCGTCTCGACATTATCAGTCAACATCTAAAAAGTGTTCTCTAAAAAAATAAACATGATGTCCACTTACTGGCCCATATAGCTTTGTGAACAATTACCCGACGAACTTACTGTATCCCTTGCTAAAAACGTTAGTGTCCAACTCGAGCGATTGCGCATCACATGTAGACTGTAAGTTACAGTTGACTGCCCTACCTTTTCTTCAGCAAACTCGATCATGCGTTGCAAATTATGAATCCATAGTTAACCACTATGTTCGTTAGGCTTCAGGTGACGTTGAGGACATCCAACGTCTGCCGATTTCCTTGGTTTCATCGCTCACCGGACAAAGCACAGGAGCTGGTCTTCAGTACTTATTGGGGTGGGAGAATTGGAGAGCGTCAACATTAGGTCACATGATCAGCTCAGGAATGCTATGTTGTTGAGTTGTCTTTATACTTAGAGAAAATGTGTCAGCGTTAATGGGCAAATTACAATATTAATATATGTAATGTAATATTGTGCTGACATCTCAATCTTACCATAAAACCACTAAACATAGTTAAGTCATAATTAAATTAAAAGGTAAAGTTCAACAGCCTGCATGCTGATAAAATAATTAGCAATAAAGTGAACGCCACAGTATGTAAATCAGTTTATTTCAATTAAACCCCTAGTAACAATGCGTAATCTATATTGCTGTATAGTACAGTGTTCTGCGTATAGAGGCCCTCACGAAATAAATACATAAAAAAAAAAAAAAAACTAAAAAAAAAAAAAAAAAACTTTTTTTTTTAATTTACAAACTATAAAAATAGCATGCAAGGACACAGGTTTGTTGATTCCATTTGCGTAGGCCAATATCCTAAATATTATTGTATTTCAAAATCTGCTCAAAGTTATTTAACTTGGCTTGTAATATAGGCCTAGTATCCCTACATGAATTTACACATAAAATAATTCTGATAACAGGCATGCAGACAAATCAATAATTTCTAGATACTGTACCTGAAAATACCCAAACTATGTTCTACTGTATGTGTAAAATAATTAAAGCACTAGAAACGAATAAATACACAAATACAGCGCCCCCTTGTGGTTGCACATCATTAACATCTATTTAAGAACGCTTTTTACTGTAGCACTTACAAACTGTCACACGAAAAACATCATTAGGAATCTGCTTAAATAAAAAAAATAATAATTTAAAAAATGAAATCCACATTTGTTTTAACACATGCAGGAACAGAGTGAAAATACTGTTGATTAAAGGTGTATTTTGGCTCATATAAATGGAAATGTCCACAAATGTTGATTTTACAGCTTCAAATAGATTGGTAGGATGGTAGGTTCACATAAGTTCAAGCATTTTAGGTGTTTTAAGAAAGGATGTGCTATTCAACTCTGGTCCTGGAGGGCCGCACCCTGCATGTTTTAGATCTCTCTCGGCTCCAACACACCTAATTCTAATGAACGGGTCATTATCAGGCTTCTAGCAACCTTGAATCAGGTGTGATGGAGCAGGGAGAGATCTAAAACATGCAGGGTGCGGCCCTCCAGGACCGGAGTTGAATAGCGGTAAGGCGTCGCTAATCTAACATACTGTAGGTCAGGTGTAGGGAACCCTGGTCCTGGAGAGCCGCAGCCCTGCATGTTTTAGATGTCTCCCTGCTCCAACACACCTGATTCTAA
>JAODTR010091684.1:0-13936 GCA_025399935.1 Amblyopsis rosae | reverse complement strand
TGAAGAAAACTGTGCTTTTCTTTCAAAAATTAGGAAATTTCTAAGTGACCCCAAACTTTTGAACGGTAGTGTATATCATATCTTTCTAATATGAAATGCATGAAATCTTGAATGGGAATATGTTGACCATTGTGGCCATAGTGTGCTACAGCACTGACACAGGTGTGGTTGTATCATCTTGTGCATCTGTACAGCAGATGCACAAGATGTGCTGCTGCTTGTTCAACACATGCTAACTCCCTACTGTTTTGCAACCTGGCCTTCAGTCCACTGCCGTTTGTGCTCGTTGAAAGTAAACGTTACACCAACCTGAACGTGGCGTCAGTCTTGTATTTCTTGCCACAATTTAATACAGTAATGGCATGGCAACAGTAATTACATTTATTCCATGCAATTTTAAGATAGCATGGGTCACATTGCAACATGATCAGTTTGAAGAAAATGGTTTGTATTAACGCAGTGGCAGCTGTCTACATACAAAATGTACTAACATAGCAAAGTCATTATATAATCTCTCTGATTATAGTCATAGGGCTTGGAGGACAGGAAAAAAAACTCCAACCATAATGGTTACCTGTAGGTTTTTCAATGAATCTATGAGATTCATTTTGACCATAAGATCCTGTTTTCTAATACGCTTAATGTAATACAGGCTCACCTAGCTTCTTGACCTCCCCTCGCCTCCTCGTGACGATCTCCATCAGCTGTTGTGCAGCCGTGCTCACTGACATGAACCTAGGGGGCTCGTACACCTTCCTGCCCCTGTATAACACACACACACACACACGATTACAACACACTACGCTTCACTAAATAGATGATATGATGTTTATTAATGAAAATACAGTTTCCTTAATGAACAGCCTACTGCAGCGCATTGGGAAGTATTTGGCAGTTCCAAGTCAAGGACGGGGACAATGAATGGAATTCAACATAAGGCAGGGGAGATATGATCAAGCGTCAGCATGAAAGTCATTATGACCACAGACTAGTTCCTCATGTCCCAGGAATGGTTGCCTGACCTCATAGCGTTATAATAAATAACATTTGTAAAATACCTTGGACACAGCCACTGGCTGCTGTTAAAACCTAAATTACAGGGTAGGAACCCCACTACCCTTCCCATTCCCCATCCAGGACCGCAAGAACTGACGGCATGCAGTGGTCCAATTGGCCCGGAGAACTGTAATGTTATCTGTACAAACATTAAGTTCATATTAACAGCAGCCATTAGGTCCATGTTCTTTACATTCAATTACACTGGACTTTCTTATTGGATTATTATTATTATTGGATTACATTTGTTTTATTCCCCACTAGATTACATTTATATCAGATCAGATTACCTCATCATGTTTTCCAGGGACTGTTCCTTCACCTTGATATCTGCAAGGAATACATTAAATGTATTAGTTCAACATCACCACAGCCCCGTTTGCTCATAGACACTTCATCAGGATGCTAAACCTGCAGCCAAACAAAGACCCATACAAAACCACAGCTGAGCCCCAGCAAGAAGGGGTGCTGTGTGTGTGTGTGTGTGTGGACTGGGTGGGTCCCAGGGGATATATGTAATGGATAGCTCTATGGGTGGAGCCCGTGGCCTTGATTGATGGTCAGCGTGGTGTTTTCTATACACCCACACACAGGCAAAAAAACAAAAAACAGCCCAACCTTATCTAACCCCTGCTGTGACCCTAAATGCTCATGATGTGTGTGTGTGTGTGTGTGTGTGTGTGTGCATACTTACCCAGCAGACACAGTGTATGGAGACCCAGAGTTCGGTTCTTTTCTATTTTGTCGTAGAAACTCTCAGGCTTCCAAGATTCTGTCCAGAACACGATGGACACAGTTTCTCCGAAGTTATACAGCTAACAGGAATAGTACAATAAAAACATATTTAAACAGAAACACCTTAGAAACCCAGATTATTCATATATTTAATATGCACTACTATAGGCTACACAGGGGTGGGGAACCCAGGTCCTGGAGGACCCCTGCCATGCATGTTTTTGATGTCTCCCTGCTCCAACACACCTGATTCATATGAGTGGGTCCGTTAGAACCCTGATAATGAGCTATTCATGTGAATCAGGTGTGTTGGAGCAGGTAGACATCTAAAACATGCAGGGCAGTGGGTCCCCAGGACCAGGATTCCCCACCCCTGATCTAAACACATTAAGAATTAAACAATAGAAGCTTGCTGGAAAGGTAAAATGATGTTCCAGTCAATACATGTTCATGCTGTATGTGCAAAGAGAAAATGCAGGCCTTATAATGATTGCCCTGTGGCAATACAAAGAAAGA
Source organism: Amblyopsis rosae (assembly GCA_025399935.1). NCBI lineage: Eukaryota > Metazoa > Chordata > Actinopteri > Percopsiformes > Amblyopsidae > Amblyopsis > Amblyopsis rosae. The sequence continues at coordinate 11,629 of JAODTR010091684.1, read as the reverse complement.
TGCTTACTGTGTTTGGTCAGCACACTCACTGCCAGTGGTGAGTCGGCTAGTATAAGAGAGAGAGATTTCCCTCAACAAACCCAGTCTAAATGAACATTGCCCAACCAGACAGCATTTTAGCATTAGCATAGAGCCCCTCATTAGCATATTAACGAGTAGCTACTGAGAACGGGTGGTGGTGACGGCCCCCTGCTCCTGTATTCTCTGAGGAGTAGCGTGCAGCCAGCTGCGTCTGGCAGGTTCATACAGACACATTATAGATGAACGTAAACACTGCTGGGGCCGTTATTACTGTTACAATAACAATAAGAGTTTAATGACCCAGATCACAAAGTGTTGCCCATGCACAATAACACAGAATATGGAACAGTCAAATGATGCACCTGCAGGCCACAACAGCCCACGGCGTTCATGATGGAGGCATTATGGATGACCCGGTATGGTATCCCAGCATTCACTGCTCTCAGGACCAGGTCACTGTGGGTGGTAGCACTACAGGAACAAATTAATATCACATTAAACACTAGTCTAAATTAGATATAAAGTTAAGTTAAAGAGCAATAACGTGAAGCTAATTAGAAACATACAAATTAACAGTAACACATGAAGCTAAAGAAAATAAATATTAAACTCAAAAGTATGAACATTTTAAAGTGGAAGCATGAAGCTAAAAAGTAGAAAGTTGAAGCTAAAAAGTAGACGCATGCAACAAGCAGCCTGATGGAAAACAGCAGTTCTCGCCACTTGTGGCTGATCTGCAGTCTGTTATTATGGAGTGGAAAGCAGGCAGTGATACTGATCTTCCTGATGAGGGGTCAGTGGTTTCTGGGCAGAAGAAACTGCAGCAGTTTGTCTTTCCAGAGGTTTGTGATTAAAAGTCCAAATAAAAGTAAAAAAAAAAATCTAATTCCAGCTGTTGGAACGAAAAGCTGCATAGTAGAACACCACAAAGCTAAACCCTTGAGATTTCCCATTAAAACTATCAACTTTAAACTAGAGAAAGCTCTTATGGTATGTAATAGATGAACATGCTAAGGTCCTTCCTTTGCATTTATATTCACTGCACCGCACACAATTATCCTATTTATGATAAAACAATCATTCAAATGCTTTAGTTTATTTAACTCTATGCTCACATTCAGAATAAAGCAATCCTTTCAGACAGTCCACCATTTCATAAAACTGGAAACTATCTGTGGTTTTCAACCTTCCCTGATGTCCACTGATTCTCAGAAACATACTTCCAAAGCAACTGGAAAGCTTCTACTGATGTTATATATTCCTATATTAAGTTACCTCAGCTGATACTGACCTTTGACCTACTGACAGTTTGTACAGTTCAAAAATTCAAATATTTTAGCATATATGGATATACTCAAGTATCTACAAAACCTAACTGGACCTTCCCAGTTCAGATAAACAAAGAATGCATTCTACATGAAGAAATATCAGACAGCTTTGTAGACTAGAAGTACGAACTGACAAACAAAAGCTAATGGAGGTTAAAGAACCTAATTGTTTCCAAGTCACTGGCAGTCGCATCTACATTTAGGCAGGGTTTAACAAAATGTTAAGATCATTAACCTAACTTTTTATTTCTATGTACACATGGTATAACCTAAAGCCTTCTGCTCACATAGTAAACATGCCATTTGAACTTAATCTGTTCCAGTCATCCAACCTTCAGCAGGCCTATAAAGATGGAAGGAGCACGGGAAACCAATGAGCAAAAAAAAAAAAAAAATAGAAAGAAATTTGACGTTAACATACCCAAATGGGTCTCCAACCACCAGAAATGCCACATCGCTGATGTCAGCATCTTTCAGGATCTCATCAGCTCCTTGTTCCACAAGATCTCTGTCAGCTAGAAGGAGCCCCCGACCATAATACTCCTCCTGAAACATGGACACATCGTCGAGTTACCAGAACCACATACTAACAAGCTACTGAGAGCTCTACGTGCCAACAACACACTACTGAGTGAAACGGTACTGTGTATTTCCTTGCCAGAGCATGGTTGTGTGCGTCATCCCCATTGGCCACAGTCATTTCACCAATATGATCTTTTACCTTTAATTTAAAGATTTATTTATTACAGTAGTCTCATGGATAATTACCTTTCCCCATGGTACGATAGATTTTACTTTCATACAAATGCTTCTATGTGAAAAAATACAGATGTTTTAATTAGGGATGGCACAATCCAATTCTTTCAGTCCCGATACCGAATCCTACACAGATACCTGCAATTTGGGTATTGGCTAATACCAAGTACCGATCCAATTCCAGTGTTAAAATAAGTTCTGTTCTGTGTGACCGAGGAAGAGACAATCATGTTATGTGTAAGGAACCATCAGGCTTGAACATTGCTTTTTAAACTCTGTATAACATAATGCAACATGGGCTATATATGAATATAAGGAAATATTTAAATCCTGTCATTGATATGCATTAGTTGGAGTGGTTCGGTTTAAGTTAAGTTGCAAAATAAATGACAGCCAATCTCTATTTTAGGACTTAGAAACCTGTTGCTGATAGTGTGGCCTGGGTAGGTTAGACATGGCTGATGCTTGACAGCAGACCTATATACATACATTAATTTAAGTTGACCAGCCCCATAGATCGGAACCATTCCTTTTAAATGATCCTTGACGTTTACCAGCCAGCACCTCTCTACATAAGGTGTGCATTTACAGTTTTTGTGATATATGGAACCATAAACCATGAACAAATGTTTGTAAAGAACTGCATCATGAGCAGAGAAATACCGCCTCTGTCTAATTTCTAAATGTAAAGGATATTTGACATGCCAAACATAATACACACTATACAATAATAGGGATGGCACACCACGCTATCCAATTTTTTCAGTACCAATACAGATACCTGCACTTTGAGTATGGGCCGATACAGAGTACCGAGTTGATCCCGTTGTTAAATTCCTTACTGTGACTGAGGAAAAGACTGGGAATCATGTTTTGTGTAAGGAACCATCAGGCTTGAACAAACTCTGTATAACATAATGTAACATGGCTATACTGTATGTGAATTTAAAAAAATGACAATGTTGTCATTGATGTATGCATTAGTTTGAGTGGTTAGGATTAAGTTAAGTTGCAAAGTAACAGCCAATCTCAATTTTAGGACCTAGATGCATTTTAGAAACCTGCTGCTGATAGCGTGGCCTGGGTAGGTTAGACAAAGTTGATGCTTGACAGTAGACCTACCTGTGTAAATGACTTTAAAATAGATCAGCAGAATAGATAGGTTACAACTGTCCAATCGTCACGATACCGATCCAGCTATTTAAGTCTGTATCTGACCGATTTCAGATAGTATCGGTGCCATCCCTATACAATAATATAGTATATTGCCTACAATAATGTAATTCCCGATTACTGTCAACTGCAATTATGTGGCCATTATTTTTGATTTAATGTGTGTGTGTGTGTGTGTGTGTGCGTGCGTGCGTGCGTGCGTCCCACGGCACAATGTGTTTTGGTCTGAGATGCTGGTGCTTACTGTACATGGTTCCTTTAAGCCTTGCATTATATAGCTTATTTAATTATTCAATATTCGAGTCTACACGGGACATAGAACATCCTTGTAAAGCACATACACACAATTAAAAAAGATGTGTGATAATAAATGTTTAGAATGTACATGACTGGTACTGTATACTGTAGGTTACCAGTCTTGTAATCTTACTGTAGTGTGGTTGTACCGTAACGACGTTTTAACCCACCAGAGCTTCTTTCCCCACTGTCAGGATTGACGTGTACGCCTCCAGATAAACCCTCGAGCATCTTTTGACGACCTCCAATCCTTTGACTGTAATGTCCGTAGCATCTCCAAGCCCCAAGCCCACCAGGTACAACATACTACCACTGATAAGTTACACCTAAATATCTCTATACGTTATTGTCAAATGTGTCATGTAGTGATTACATATCACGAGTATTGTATTTACGGTATAAAAACAACATAAGCTTGCCTCACATTACTTAAGCATACAATTTAACTTATGACACTTCTCTCCCCACATTCAATTGCGGTATGGTCAAACAACATGCTTAGTCGTAAAATGGGTTTTATGTTTGATTTTACGACAGTTGTAGTTATCGCGACAGGGACTTTACCATCACCGTGTATACATTAATTGTATTACATAGGTCTGTTATTTGAAAATGGTTTATAGTAAATGTATAAACCACGTGATTAACATCACAAAACAACATATTTAATATCACATTTGTAGATATCTTTATTCACAAAATGTGATTTAGTTGTTTTTTAAAGTCTCCACTTGGGTGCGCTGTGATTTCGGTCAAATACAGTATATTACTATAGTTTTGTTTCCACTTCTCTAGTGAGCTAGTATTAAATTGTATATACGGTTGTGTGTCTTCGTGTCTGTCTGTCTGTCTGTCTGTCTGTCTGTCTGTCTGTCTTTCATCCTAACTATCAGTCTCTTGCTCTCTCGCTAAACTGTTGCCATGGAAACCCATGCACTGTGAGAACAGTGTTTCTGAATGAGTGGGAAACCTCAGGCTCCATTCATCTACAACAGACTCCCTCCCTTCTACCCCCCCCCCCCCCCCTCTCCCTCTCTCTCTCATATTGTTTATTTCTCTCTTTTGGCCTTGGTGTTCATGTGGTAAACAGCCCCCAAACTCTTCTAATAGAAGTTACTGTTGGTGTTTGTATTGCAACTATTCTCTGTTTGTCTCTGTTCATGTAGAAAGTAATGTTTCCTTTTCCTTTAGATGACCTCATCTTTTAACTTTAATTCTATCATATCTTGTTTAGAGTCACTAGAGATACAGTATGCTACATAATATCAGCCCAATTTACAGAAGACAAGCCGCAGGCCTGCATGTTCACCATGTAAATGGTCACTGTTTATTAGTATTTCAAACTGATGTTTCCTGGAACTGGTCTACGCTGTGCATGCATGTCATGGCAAGGCCAAAAGTAGCTAAGCTAAGACTATGTGTTAGATGATGAAGGGACATGATATATGTGCCCTATTATGCCTATAGTCATTATAATATGAATATTATAGATAGACCAAGCTGTGCTGTATAACGTATCAATCAGTACTTTCCAGTAGGCCTATTAATTAAATTCAGATGTTAATCTATTTTGAAAATACAGGAATAGAGTGATCTTAGAGGCTATGCTCTGTGGGACTCCAGACTGCAATACATTCTGAGGCAGGTCAGAAAACGTCATAAACTGGTGTCAAACATTGCATTGGTCATTGCATTGGTCAAATTAGCAAACAGTCTAAATTAGGTTCAGACATGCTCATATGGTTAAATATGAAGATAAACTTTCAGGCCTTTAAAAAACCAGCTCAGGTTGACTGTTTCACTTTGTAGCTGAGCACTCACTTGGCGTGTGATAGCAGAGGCCCCGCTCCTCTATCTATTCACTGCAGCTCATTAGACATGCAGCGCTTTGACCCAAAGAGTTGCCTTTGTCCTGTAATTGGAGATAGTTCTGTGGGAATGAACAAAGGGGTGTGGGCCTCCCCTCTCACTCTCTCTCTCTCTCTCTCTCTCTCACTCGCTCTCTCTCTCATGCTTTTTCCCTGGCTCCAACCTCTCTGCTCTCATAGTTGGGTAATGTATTGCATAAAGATGCACTTTCTGGAAAAGGGCCTTGAAACAACTGTGCCACCATAAGGGATGGCCCAGTATGTGTCACCACCTACTCTAACCCCACCACGACCTTAAACCTAACCGTAACCCTACCACAGCGAATATGTAAACCTATACAACGTGTGAATACTGGATCTTAGTTACAAGACAAAAAAATACACATCAATTTTACAGAATGCTGCTCAGGAGTCTGTTATCCAAATAACTTGCTTGTTTGTTTTGAGGGAGGATCATAGTCATCTGGAGAATTTCCTGAAACAATTAAAGGGATTTCATGTGCTACTATACAGTAGTGTAAACTATATTACAGCAATATAAATATGTATACAGTAGGCTACTGCATAGTACAATACAAACCGTACCAAACAGTACTATTTTGTATTGTATCATACAATAGATGCAATGAGTAACCTACAGTATTGTACTAAAGCTATATGCTATAGGCCTATAGACTTATATTTTACACATTAGATATTCAGTTATGCCTATAATACTGTCCTAAATTAATCCTTGAATCATTTATATTTGTAGTCCTAAATGAACCTCATGTCCTCTAAAAGGTCCAGGATTTGGGTTCATATAGTTGTTATGGCAACTGTCAGATTAGAGGTCAGTCCAGCAACAACACAGAAATTAAAGACAAAATATATGATAAGATCACAGAAAGGTAGGCAGATAGACAGGGTGATGTTAAGATGTATTTGTGTTTCATGTATGATCTCATTGTGTTAATCTGATCATTATCACATTACAGACTGTAGACAGGTTGTGGTGTGTGATGTTTTCATTCTCACACACACAAACACACACACACACACTCACAGACACACATTTTAGAAGGAAGGTGGTGGTCAATAGGTAGCGTGAAATCGTCCCTTCATTTACATACCAGAATAATGGCCGGCTTAGTCCCTTCCCTTCACGCACACACACGCACTAACACGCACACACACAGGATTCAAGTTTAATTGTGATGAGCAGCACAAACTCACTAAAGAACTAAGAGGATTTAAATATATTACTATTAGTAATATATATTATATTAATAAAAATGACTATGTGCATACTGTATTACAGTGCCGTTTGTCTATATAATCAAATATAGAGATCAAAATAAAACATATACAATATATCAAGTTGGACAGTTAAGGGGTTAGGGGTACACATGACATACATACATGCTAAAAGTTATAAGCATCTCAGAAATTGTGTTTTGACGAGGATAGTGACTTCCTGCAATCATCTACCCCATAACAGTTCACTAATATGAACCAGCCAATAGCTTTACATATTGACTTGATAACAGAAAATTGCTGTTATTGGATGAAGTCGAACCAGGAGTTGTTGTTGCTGCAGCAAGGTATTATGGGATGTGCTCTGTAAAAGGTCTACTGGGATTCTTCCTCTAGCTGGAATCTATCTTTCCTCTCAGTTTGGACTGCTCTGCTGCAGAAAATCCAGTTGGTTGGTTGAACTAAATCACAACTGTTCACAACACCAAGTTCACTTCCTGTTTGCTGCTGAAAGAAGGTATGGGGTTGTGTGTGTGTGTGTGTGTGCGCGCTCGTGCATGTGCGAGTGTGGTGGTAGTGATGGTGGGGGCACAAAAGCTTCTTTCCTCAACTGTTAAGGCGCCACATAGTTCAGCGCTGCCATGGAGACGAGCAGAGAGGTTCCCAGAGAGCGGAACCCGCACAGGAACAGTTTAGTCTAGATACATTTCATCAACTGACACAAAAACATTATTCACCAAAAGTCATATATTTGGATAAACATCAATAATTTAATCAGATAGTTCATTAGCAGTGTTGTTTTCTGACAGCATCTAAACAAGAATAAGCAAGAGCAAGGCAGTGTGTGTGTGTGTGTGTGTGTGTGTGTGTGTGTGTGTGTGTGTGTGTGCGCGCGTGCGTGTGCGTGTGCACGCATGCGTCCAAGAGTGTGAGTGATTTCTCTTCTGAGTCATTTTACGGCTAATGTTTTCTATTGTGTGGCAATAGAGTGCAAGTGGCGGGCTGGATGTTTGGCTGGTATTTCTACTCTTTCCAGTGTTCCCAGTGTCTGGTCATAACTGGAGGACAGATGCTGTGACCGCAGTCCTGGGGGAGGGGTCATTATGGAGTGTGTGCGTGTGTGTGTGTGTGGGCACATGTGCATGTGCACAGCTGGTATATCCCAAGAGATGAAGACAAAAGAATTCATGTTTATTTTCATAATATGCTTTATTTATTGGAGTAAAAATACAGCTATAAGCTAGCATGATATATGTTGCATGCTTGGGTAGAACTACTACATCTAAATACAGGCTAGAAAAATACCGTATGTCTTTGTGTTTCATTATTACTACATTCACGTTATGTTATATGTAAACCCATGCTCCAACAAAATACAATATCTATTGCCATTAAACCGGACATTTCCCTGCATCAACTATTCAACATCCTTGTAGTTCAACTTAATTGCTTCAAGTTATTATATATAGGATATGGTTTGTTACAACCTGTTTTTATTTGTATTATTATTTCTGAAGGGGCCCAGAACAAATGTATAGGAGAGGAGGTGGTGACAAGAGGAGGAGAGAATGGGTCCATGATTTCCAAGATCTCCTTTACTCCGCCTGTTTTATGCCAACTGCTCAGTTCCATAACAGCTCTTGCAGCCGATCCCTGAATCCTCGAGAAAATATTTGTGATTTTAGGTGGTTTTACTTTTTTAAGGATTTTTGTTTTTGTGTGACATTAAGGAGCCTATCTACCTTTTGTTTCAGTGGTAAGGATTTGTCTATATTTTTTTTAAACTAATGCAAAATTATTTTACTAATGCATGGAATGTTGTTTGGATTATTCTCATATATTTAATATGAATGCCTAACCATAAAAAAAGTCTAAAAAAGTATTAAAAGATTACAGATTGAGTAACTCAACATAAACAATTTTCTATATGTCTTACTGTCACAGCAGCATATCATTTCAATCTTACATCATCATATAATAATATAACAATTATTATTAACGTAGCATATTAGCCTAAGCCAAAATCAAGACACTAATAGGCCTAATTATCTAAATAAAAAGTTATTAGGATATTGTCACAGAGGGTAACCTCGGATGTAACTGCGCCTTACATTCATTAGGCTAGGCTATAAACCTATGGACAATTAAAATATCGCCTATAAATAATACATAATAATAATAATGTTTTGCCTGATATTTTTAATGACTTGTGGTGACGACTCTCCAACAGGACCATGAACCAGTACCCCGTTTATCCGCGCGCACCGACGGTTCCAACTTGATGTGAAATGCTCGCGCTCCTACCATCCTCCTTGCCTCGAGCTGCGGTCCGCCAACGCCCCCTGCCGGCCACTCTTTAGACTGCCGGCCATGGCCGAGCCCGTTAATTCTGACCTGATAGCCAGACATTACAACTATACCGGTAAGTTCCGCAGAGTGGAGCAGGACTCCGGGCTGAAGGCAGACTCCGTGGTTTTCATCATCGTGTGTTGTTTCATCATCCTGGAGAATATTCTCGTACTGCTGACCATCTGGAGAACCAAGAAGTTCCATAAGCCAATGTACTACTTCATAGGTAACCTGGCTCTTTCAGACCTGCTGGCGGGTGTTGTTTACACCGCCAACATCCTGCTGTCAGGCGCCAACACATACCGCCTGACGCCCACACAGTGGTTCCTCCGGGAAGGCAGCATGTTCGTGGCCTTGGCAGCGTCCGTTTTCAGCTTGCTGGCCATCGCTATCGAGCGACACCTGACCATGCTACAGATGAAGCTGCACAACAACGGCAAAACGTGCCGCGTGTTCCTGCTTATCAGCGCGGTGTGGATGGTGGCAGCGGTTCTTGGCGGCCTGCCTTTGATTGGCTGGAACTGCATCGAGAACATGAGTAGATGTTCCACCGTGCTGCCGCTCTACCATAAGACCTACATCCTGTTTTGCACCAGCGTGTTCAGCATCATCCTACTGGCTATTGTGGTCCTGTACGCTCGGATCTATGTCCTTGTTCGAACGCGCAGCCGTAAGCTGGTCTTCCGTAAGGTCACCAACGGTCGGGGGAGCGCCGGCACAAATAGCAAAAGCTCAGAGAAGTCTCTGGCGCTCCTAAAGACAGTCATCATCGTTCTGAGCTGCTTTATAGCGTGCTGGGCTCCGCTCTTCATCCTTCTCCTCCTCGACGTGGCTTGCGAGATCAGGATGTGCAACATCCTGTACAAGGCGGAGTGGTTCCTGGCATTGGCGGTCCTCAACTCAGCCATGAACCCTCTCATCTACACACTCACCAGCAACGAGATGCGAAGAGCCTTCCTCAAGACAATACTGTGCTGCGTGTCCTGCTTCCGCCCGGTGGGGAAGCTCTCCGGTCCAATCATGGGAGCTGAATTTAGCCGGAGCAAGTCTGACAACTCCTCCCACCCCAACAAGGATGAAGCCGAATATTCACCAAGAGAGACCGTTGTATCTTCTGGGAATATCACCTCCTCCTCCTAAACAGTTAATTGATGTGTGTCATATAGGCTAGGTGATTTGAGTCGTCCAGGCCTACAGGATGACAACCACATGGACCGTTTTGTCTGTCAGCGACACCTATAGGCTACCTGGAGAAGTTTCACTCCAAGCTTGACGTTTTTAAGAAAGCACTTGGTGGTGTAAATCTGGTCATTTTTGTAGTCGGTAAAGTGTTATCTTATAGCTAAAGTTACATCTGCAGACAACTCTGGAATTCTGCAGGCTATTCTAACCAGCCACTGCTGGTGCAGCTACACACCTCCAAAAGGACAGTCTGATTAGTGTTTGTCTTGTTCTTCTATCTCTCTGTGAGATATGATTGGACACCTATCTTTCTGCATTAGTAAGGAAATACTTAAGGAATACAATTAATACATGTATTTCAATAACATTGAAAAGCTATAGATGTGTTTTGCTCTGTGGGTGAGAATGTATTTTATAGCTTTTTCTGTCAGATGTATTGGAATAAGATAGGAAACAATATAGTTGCAATAATAATTTATATTTGATTGTTTTTCTGACTGATAAATGAAGACTTTTTATGATCTGTAAATACCGTAGTATTGTGTGAACTTTGACTTTTAATTAACCTTTTTTAAAGAAATCAAAATGTGTGAACATGCTTATTAACCTTCCTGTTTGTATTCAATATATCAGATATTCCATCTGTGTGTGCACAGAGGCAGCTTCATGATGTGTATACTCAACAGTACACAGAGACAACAAAAACAAATAGGAATTAATAACAGGAAGGTTAAAGATTATTGGTCTAGCTGTCAATCTGCGCTTTCTGGATTGAAATCATCCTTGCACATTATAACTTTTGTGACTGTGTTTGGAGAATGTTTTGCTCTTATTAAAAGTGTATATAGAATTAAAACAGTTGTATTTAATGAGACATGTATATTACCACCGGGTGTGTAAAGTATACACACTTGGTCCTTGCGGTCAAATGCCAAAACAAGCATCTGGTTTCATTGCCGATCAGGAAATGGTTGACCATTAGGTGCCGTACTTGACTGGTGAAGAAGGAAACCTTCAACAAATATCTTGGCTATGGGTGTCTTTATAACCTTTTAAGGGGTGCTCAAACACCCCTAAGATTATTTACAGGGGTGATCAAGCACCTCTAAAACTCTTTTCAGCACCCAAAAAAAATTATGTACAGTTTTATTTTTTTATTTTTTTCAGCCCATACTGCGAATTTACATCCAGGTGAATATTTCAGGGGATAATTCGTAAGCAATATAGAATGCCTGAGACCATTAATGCATTATATTCCATTATATTTTAAATTGTCACCTCTTGCAGAATTTTGTATTTAACTTTAGAGACATTTCCACCAGAATTTGGTGCATAAAAGGCACAAATTGCATAGAAATTCACCAGAATGCATGGAATGGACGTGTTAGCTTCTAACAGGTTGGGGGGGGGGGGGGGGGG